>JAGVSQ010001681.1:0-27891 GCA_022683975.1 Rhyacophila evoluta | reverse complement strand
TTCACACTGTGTAGATCCATATGCTCCACGTTGGGAGCGAACATGGTATAAAATATATATAAATTTAACTACAATTAACAGTTCACGTAGTTTACCATAATAACTCGATACAAACATGATAGGCCTGAAATAAATGTTGGCCTACTTATCAACCAAGTACTTTTCATCTTCTTTTTCGTAAATTACCACAAGATACTCTTAAAACATTTATTTTCCGATTTCATTTTATGATTAAAATTGGAATCTACAATGGTTTCTGTATTCTATTTAGATATTTACTTATGTATATTATTTTTGTTATAACACGGTGTTGTCCGATGATACAGTGCTCCGTAATCTTTTACTTTTGACGGCACACTTCAGGTTTTTTCCAAAAGTTTGTGATACACCACAAATAAAAAAGTAAGAAATGCTGTCCTAAATCTGTACTTTCAACAACAACTCTTCACCACTCATAGCCAGTCTAGTATTTAAAAGAACAATCGAATTTTTGACGACCAAAGTCTTGGGTGGTTGCTCCTGAGATATTCCTTAACTAATATCGAATACCTTTAACGATGTTAGGTTTCGAGATATGTACCTCCGAATAAGTGTATCCAGACGCGAAGGGTGATGAAAGATTATATCTATCCATTCCAACTATTTTTCGTTTTGGCGTTATCAACGTGTGACTATCATCGATATGTTATATCCAACCTATATGTCTTCTTACTTCCTTTCGAATTGCTGGATCTTACTTTCTTCGCTATCTAAAACAGTATATTTCTTGATGGACTGCACTACACATATACAAATTCATAATTGTTCAACTTTATATCGCCTTTTCTTTTTGGATCAAATTAACTTCTTTTGATTATTCATATATTTTGTTTACTGTTCATATAATATGATTGGCGCATTATATTTTATTTTCAATAATGCTCTGCAGTGTGTTCTATACTATGATTATAAGTTTATAGTCTACACTATTATCGACTGGAGAAAATAACTTGAAAAAGTAGGCACTTATCATTAGAGTTGGGTCCAAATTGTAATTTCGTTTAAATTCGGACTGAAATCTACTAACCTACTTGCCCAAGTAAACCAATCGAATATCGGAGCAATTTTGACTCTGAAATTGACTTATCAGTTTGTGTATACAGTACACACTGAGATAAAATAACTGTACCATAGTAATTCATTTATCAGTGGTCTGATTGGCCGACTTCGTTGTCAGTTCGATTTGGATTATCATTGCACGAGATAAACTGAATACCTAGACATGGATAAGTATTCGATATCGCTGAATAGTTTAGTCACAATATAAATAAGACGAGATATTCGATTAGTCACAATTTGCGGTTGGAAAAGCTGTACCATTCGTCGGAAGCAACTTCACCGATGACTAACCGATAATAACCAATGAATATCTAACTCTTTCTAGTTCTTTTTTCATACCATAAAAAGAACAAAAAAAACTTACTAATTTCTAAATTTTAAATTGCAAAGTACTGTGAAATAGTCTTGACCATTCGTAGCCAATAAAACATATTGTTTTTATCATATTATTTGCCAACCGGAAACTGGATATCTTTATGACTATCGTACACATTGAAAACAGCTGACCAAAACAAAACAGGTGTGCTAAACTCGACCAGTTTCCTAGGTTTCACGTGATTTTCTCGTCCAAAAATAGAACCAGGCGTTTTTATTAATTATATCTAAAACATACAATTCTGAATATGTTTATACTGTTTACACATATTATTCATTCTTTTAGTAAACAATCTTTTAATCAGTGCGAAGTTACAATCCATCAGTGAGAATAATCGCAAATTTGCCACTAATACGAATATCTTTTAATATCAAAATATATTTATTACCGTTACTACTTCGTTAACAATAGCGGTTGTTACTGAAGGCATTAAATATCGCATAATAATTACAGATGTATTTTAATTTTCAAAACTTTTCTGCAATATTTTTTTCGATCAAAGTTAATAAACTCTTTATTAATCTCAAAACAGGATAACTTTATTAATATTCGTTTTTTACCGATCAAAAAACGTTTTCCTCGCTAAGGATTACCAATACGCTGCCGCTGAAGAATGTTGCAAAGCAAGGAAGGCAGCCGCGTCGCGGATCGTGCTAACGGTGAATGAGGCCACCATAATAATGTTATTCCACGATCTCAGCCGATTCCCATAAAGACGACACACGCGTTTAACTGATGGCAGATATTATTTTAATCTCACGACATTTGCAATTCTCTCTTGATGCTGTACGCCATCAATCATTATCTTGCTAATTCTTGAAACAAACTACAATACTATAATCGTTTGTTCTCACCGCTTATAAATATGCATACTATTTGTTCTGCTCATCAATAGAATGCTAACTCCGAATTATGCATTAGTTAAGTGCTTTAAATGAACTCGCTTCGTTGACATAAGAAACTGTTGGGGAGTAAAATAAAAGTTAAATGACGCATAACAAAATCTACAAGATGCAGACGACATTAGACAAATCAGGTTTAGATTGAATTACGATTAGAAACGAGATATGCAAGTATTTTTTAAATAATAACAATGGCATTTCACGTAAAAATAATAGAAGTATTATTATTATCACAAATATCATTTTCTACTTTAATAAGATTGCTGCTGGCTCGAGCCCCACAGTGGCTAAGGATTTATTTTACATTGAAATGTGTAGTTCTGGATGCCTGATGGACTCGGCAATTGGCTGATTCCTGTTGCGGATATTCATATTCCATTTCTGGAATGGACATCCTAGGGAGATACGTATGTCCACTTTTGTAATGGACAGGTAAAACAATAAATTTATATACACATGAATAAACCCACGTCCGCATTGAGAACACACAAAAATCGATACTGTAAATACACACAATATCCATGACTTTCTTTCCGAATCCACGTCTCTCTTCTGTAAATCTACAGATCATGCAGATATTTACAGTTGTTATAATAAAATCAATTTCCATAATTATGACGATAGGTTAAAAAGGCATAATATCATATAGAAGTATACAAATTTGTAAAAAAGGATGTTCACGTATCTATTCAAAAATTGATCCTGACGATTTTTATTTTCTATCGAAGTTTGGTCACTCAATTTCTATAATAGAACCAGATTAGAACAAATTCATATGGATAACCATTTTTTCTTCTTTGTTCTACTGTTTATGATATAATATATAATATAATAGTCAAGTCAACAAAAATTTGAAATATATTCGATTGAATTTGTGAAAAATACACAATATGATATTATATAAACTTTAAATTTGACGTTAGCCTTCCAAATCTGTTGAATGTTGTAAAAAATGTATTAAATGTACATTATTGTTAAATGTGCTATGTTGAGTGTGGTTTATTCTGTATTAAGTGCACAACAAGGCAAAATTTTACGTTCTGCAATTACATAGATTATTTTGCGCATTAAATTCGTGAACCGTTAATAATTATATAGTTTTTAAAAACCGTCGTTGGTAGGAACACCTTAAATCCAAGCCTTGGAAATAATCATAATTTTCTCATTGTTCAAAGCTTGATACAATGCCTACTGTTTCCATTATCAATTATTTATATACAATGTATATACATGTAAAAAACGTTCTCACAATTTTTATAAAATAGCGGTAATATAGAATAGCAACAATATATCATTATATAAATATTTTATATAACTTCAGTTGACTTTCAATTTATCGGATTCCATTTACCCGAACTGCGCAGTAACAATGATGAGGATGAAATACATCAGTTTTTCACTTTAGACGCTTTAAGTTGTAACATTTACTGTAGATGTAAAATTGCTATAAACGTCTCTGTTTTTTATCATAAACTGTGGTAAATTTACCAAAAAGTGCTAAGTGATCCATCTTACATATTATCGTCCTACTTTGATACATTTCCTATCAGTAAGATTGCATTCTATTTGAACAACAAAAGTCAAATTGGTGTGTAAGTTCAAATAACGTTTTTGTTTGATAATCGTTAATACTATGATTACATCATAAAAAAAACTTGTGTTAAATCGTATGTCCATGCAGTCTAACGTAATATAGATTGTATTTTAATTGTTCCATAAATCGCAGGTCTAATAAACATTCGTGTCTATCTAGAATGTATTGTTTTCACTATATTTTCTACGCTAGATATGTTTAGTATGGTTTAATATACACAGCCTATTTATTACTACGTTAAAAGTGTTTAACTTCTAACCAGCGAAAATACAACATAAATACTTGTTTGAATGCTGTAATAACCTTACGTCAATTGGATTCCAAAGAATGTTATTTAATTATTGGATATGTTGCAAAAGAGCACGCATTGTTAAATTATGCAATTCTATGGTAGTTGTAAATCAGTGATTGCCAAGCATCTGTAAATGAACGCCCACAGACTCCGACTGGTAGTAAATGCAAACAATTACCCACATACTGCATACTTACCTAGATCTCAATGCTAGCCGGCTTAAGATTTGAGCATAATATTTAATTAATTCCAACCATATAATTAATGATTCGTTATTGTATATCACATAAAAGCGACGAGAAAGAAACCAAGTAAAACTGAGATAAGTACCCAGTTCGACTAAATATAAATAATTTCCTCTATAAACCTATTTAAAACTTTTGGCAATACTTTTCTTAATAGTACAACCTTCCACCAAAATCATTCAAGTTCGTTATACGATTTTAATTAACAAAGCATTAATATGAAAATAAGGTGTTTGTTTTTTTAGTATTTAAATCAGTCATGATTTTGCAAGTAATTAATTATATTAATATATTTAACATTTTAAATTTAATTGAATTTTTACTAAATAAATTTAATTTCCAACTCGTTTAACGTTTGTTTTACAGAATAGGACTAAGGGAATAGTTAGGATTAATGAAAATACGGTTTTAATAGTCGATGTTCTGCGATTATTGATATTATAAATATTCTAGTAAATTTTCATTGTCTCAAAAACAAGTTAATAAATAATTCTAGGGGAGACTACTGAATAAAGCTCCATTACTCAACGTTTGGTAGGTTAGATTATAATTTATTATTATTATTCAACGACATGATTTTTATTTTCTAAATGGATTTGAATCGATAAATCCTCTGACTGAAACAAACATTTTGCCAACTTACACCAATTGTTATTAAGTATTTTGCCACGCAGATAATAAGATATATTTATTGTCTTCAGCGCGATTTTAAGCATAATCTTCAGAAGAATTAATAAAGTTCGTCTTCGCGTGGGCGCCGATAAAACGTCGACAGCTGCCGCCATGCGTAATGGTTCAATGAATTAATTTAACTTCGTAACTGTTGCATATTTTATTGCTCATATACGACTGTGCTATAGAAAATCATGCAACGCGAGAACAAAAACAAATACAATAACGATTTAGTCACGCGGCACTTCCTTGTTAATGTTTACTTTCTTCGAAAATTCAGGTTACCTTGTACAAAAAATGTCACGTTATTTGGCATCTCGGATTATTATTTAATAACTACGTGTTCATCAAATTTACTGTACAATTTCGTGTCATTTTTCTCCGCGAAATATAACTGTGAATCTAATAAATGAGTGCTTAATTTGCCTGACAGGCAATATGTAATCCACACTATAATAATACATATTATCCTCAAATGAGTGCCTATTTGCTCAAGTACCAAAAGAATGAATAACTCTCATAGGAATTTAAAAAAAATATAATAACAACAAAATATCAGTTTAAAAGCGCTTGGCTCCAGTGTTATAGTCTAGTAGTCTAGTTGGTAACGACGTTCAAGAAGATTTATAATATCTTATTGGTGTATTTGTTGTCGATGTAAATTAGTCCACCATATATGAAAGATTGAAGCAATCGCAGCCTCGTACGACGATTTTTGAAATGTAGAGTTATAATTCGAGTGTGGTCTTGATAATGGTGTGATAACCGAAATATATATGGAAAGAATTATAATTCATGGGCTGAATTTTGCCATTTTTATATAATAGATAATGATTCCACCGACCACACTTACGTTAATCATTACATTCGATTACATACTGGGATCACCTATATTATATCATATTATATTTTTTTTTATTTTCACTGTCATTCAATATGTATTATTAGGAAAAATCACCGTTAAATTCAGTGCATAATTCAGCCATGTTACTACACGATCCATGTTATCGTCTTCTCAACATTAAACCTTCGGGAAAGTTAAAAATGGCTTTATCCATAAACCGTATCCACACTTAGCCACGTGGGAGCTTATAGGAATTCGACAGGGCGGCTTGTCAGTCAATCTGTCAATACATCCATCATACATTTCTTGCATAAAGATTTGTATTAAAAATATGTTACGGAACTTGAACCTATGGCCTCTAATGCTGGCCTATTAACAAAACCGCGCATTTACCAACTCCGCCTTTGAGGCAATACTACTGCATTTATAATAGGTTTTTAAAAATATCATTTTTGGGATGCAAACATGTTTTGTTTATTTTTATATAAACGAAGACATCGAAACGGAAAAATTATTATGTAAAACGAGTATATACTATCATTTTAATGTTTCTTCAAAGACCATTAATTAGAATTATCAAATTTTCTACCAGTGGAAAGAAAGCTCTTTGTCGTGTAATGATGAATTGATCTGTCAGTAAAGTTACGTATACGACACACTTTTTATCCGGTTTGTTGCTTGTTCAAATATTTGTAACGATCGTCACTCTATGGTCAATAATCTCGCTTTGTAAGAATTTCATATCGATGTCTTATAGATATTAATTATCAGGCTAGGTTTGGTTTCAAGAACAAAACTTGATAAAATACAAATTGTAAACACTATTTATAATAAATGTCAAGTGACGTACTTCCTGAGTAATTTATTTTCTCTGAAGGGCCCCTCTTCAACTAAAAGATATTAACACACTTTTGCTTCAAGAAATGGATTTTTATAGTAATAGAAGACTTTATTAATCCCAGTATGGTTTATATATCGAAAAAAAAAATCAACCATCACACATACCGTAGTGTATGTGTGTTTCCACGAAATAGGAGTACGGTAGTGACGGTAGATAAAAAAATATTTATTTTTTAATACTAATTATATATACAAAGAACTGGATAATTAGTAGTAACAAAGTCGTGAAATTACCGGTTGTGGGAAATGAAATAAAAACTATGAGCGCTCTCTTTTTGTCCATGATTATCGGCGTACCCGTAATTATTCATATTTTACATAGCTGTACCCGGCCACGCGTTGCTGTGGCTCAGTTTGGTTAAATGGCGCTGTTTTTCATTTTCAAAAAAATGCAACGTTGTGTCAAAATTTCAAAACAATCCTTGAATAACTTTCGGTGACTTAAGATTTTGAACAAACGAACATTTACATTTTTACTTATATAGATAGATTATTCTAAACCATGAATAAATACGATATTATAGAAAACGAAAGCTGTAATGAACCTGTTTATAGTGTATCACATATACGAAATGTACGCACATATATTCAAAATAGGTCTCAGCACCTTCTCTATGACTCGGTAGCAAGCAGTATATTAATGTTATGTGTCAAACATAATGTTTTAGATGCACTGTAATATACTGTGTGGCCTGCATGAGTTTGGCAGAATGTTGCTTTCTCATTAAATAGCATTATATACAAATAATAATTTATCAAAATTATAATCCATGCACAAATTTAATCTTGGTGACCGCTCTTCTGTTTATAGGGCTTTGAAATTCTTAGGTTTACCGCATATGGATTATATTGTACAAGTTGCCATTTCCTTCAAACATACAAATCTGTGCGTACAGAATGAAACTGATGCGTAGGATGACATAAACATCTTAAGCAAACGTGTTAAGAATGTGCAAGTCAATGAAGCTCAGTTGTGGAACGAAAATAATGATTTACGTTATCTTTGCTAGAATACTTTATTTACGTATTTTTATCTATTTCGTATTCAGTGATTCCTTTATATAAAGGTTATTTATATACGTATGTTTTTTCTCAATATTTGATAGTATTCGTGAACGTTGTAATTTAATAATTGATGTAAAACGTATATAATAAATAGTACTGGAAATGATTTTCTCATGGAATTAATAAAACGTTATGTTTACGAAATACGTACTGATTTATTATTGGATATCTTTATTTAGCAATTATATTAGAGAAAGTAACCAAATGGAAGGAAACGATTCATTACGGTCACAAATTTTGATATCTCCATCAACCAATGCATTATAATTTTATCCCATAATAATATACTATCCACTCGTATAACATTATAATGATCACTAACTACAGCAAAAAAGAGTCAAATTATTTTTATTATAATACACGATCACATGAATTATGTTAAGCAAGTGTAGGTATTTCAGTGAAACAGATGGGATCCGGATGGAATATGACCTTCTGAGCATATGGAAACGATGGTTATGCATGTGTATAATTTTGTATGATTCCGCCAAATCTGACTATACTTTTTTCAGTACTCATCTATGTCATACTATGACTGTCAACATTTTCGCTTTTATATTGTTTTTAGCAGCCAAAAATCTCTGTAAACTCCCAGTTAAGTTTATTAATATAACGAAAGAATTGGTTGGTTTAGCTTTTGTAGTAAAGTATGTTTAAAAAATATCTAATTGACACAGTTGAATAGCTGCCTAAAAAAATCACAATCACACTACGAACACATTGTTATACAATTCCTGTGAATTTCAAGTTATTAGAGTACAAAAATCCGGTAAATGAGAATTTTATAAGTCTCATCGCGCTCGTGAAGTAATTGTAGTTCGTCTGTAATGAGCCTAAGATTTGTGCCATCTAAAGTGAAATAAAACAAATAGAGCGATCTCATTGCTTACTGAAGGTTTAATACATGATATTTTTGTTGCCAAAACCAATATTAGATGAAAATATAGAAACAATTAACACAACTTGGGTAATCTTAAATTTCGTTTGATACCACGAACATTCGTAAAATAGACAAAATCCGCGAAAACGGGAGCGATATTATATTCTATTCGTATTCGGGTTTTTAATATTACTCGTGGTAATCATGCCTAATAATCAATCAAAACAATCTATCTTTACAATGTAATTTTCAAGTATTAGATTGCAGGTTAATTTGATTTTTATAGCCCGAGTAAGAAGATGTTGGCAAATAAACTACATTCGCCGGAGGCATACTTACAGTTTCCATTGCGTCACTGTTTCATTAAAATATTTGTGGTACAGCATACGGCATAGTTGAGTAAGAATGGATAATATTTAGCGAGACGAAGTTGAGATATTATTTTAATATGCATAACGCGATCCTTGGTCCAGTTCTAGAAATTCGTGAGAAGTAATTTCGTCTTTTAATATCGTATGTTTCGAAATGACAATTAAAATTGAATGGACATTATTGACAGGTAAATATTATGAAACCAGGTATGAACATTAACCTTGTAAAAACGATTTCAATTGAAAATAAGTATATTACGTATACGTAATCACTAATTAATTTCTACGTGCGGAAAAACCAAACCAAAGAGTTTTTTTTTCTTAAAAAACTTTTCTTTAAATAATTTTGTCCTTGTATTAAAAAAACGGTTTTGTCGGTATGGCAGAAGAAGTATTTTTTTTATTCTTTTAGCCATCCTGACTTACCCGAAGTTCTGCTTAACCTTGTCTGTCAAGTTTAGTATGTAACAGTTTTCATCTCCACAAAATAATAATTATACTGTTGAAAATATTGATCTATTTTTATTGACGATTTGATAAGTTAACCGCCAGTAATCAATATTCAAGACCATGTATTTCCAGTAAATTTTGAGATTTATTCACTATCCATATTCCATTAGTGTCGTGTTATGAGTCTCCAGAGAGCTTTGTGCATCGCTAAGGCTTCATCTTTAAAACTATTGATAATTAATTCCGTGTACATTATTTTATTTATTTGAGCGGCTGGCTGTACATAACTTTGCATTTATCAAAAAATAATATGAAAGATATACATAATTGTATATTATATTATATACGCTCGTACACCAAATATAAAAAGTACGAAAATAAACTTGATGATCAATTCGATATCCACATATTTATCAAACTATTTGCCAAAAAAAATACTTATATTATAGAAAAAAAATATTATATGATTCGCTTGATTTCATTCAATCTATTATCGACTCACTTCTTTATTAAATAGTTTTCAATATACTACATATATTTGATAAATTCATTTTAATAAGAAATTATTCATAACAAAAATTCGTACTTGTGTACTTTTTATCATTTTGCCAGATCGAAAACATCCTTGTTATCCACCAATGCTATTAGTATAAGGCCATTGATCCACCTGTGGACAGGTGAAAGAACGCGGAATTCCGAGGCTTTGTTATTACTCGAGACGTATGGCTGACTTATCTCTCGAATGGCGTCGAAAATTGATGGCTTTGTTCTGCGGTTAGCGTTCTTCTCTCGTAAAAATGGCAGATATTAAAGACGCATTTTGTTCTTCTTTGGCAACAAAATATTATACAGTTACCATACGTGTTATGAATGAAGTTGTTTACTGAAATGTATTTCAATATTTTCCGTTTCTAGCCATTTCTCGCACGGTTTATATTGTACATAGCTTCCAATGATAAATTTGTTCTATCCCATGCCTAGAAGGAAATATAAACCGGAAACAAAATTTCAAAATTTTTACAATTATACCGATACTAACTAGCAGAAAAAAATGCATGTATAACTAATAGGCAGTCCAACACGCCTAATCGTAAAATATCTACATTTCATAAATATAATACAATATTGTATGCAAATATAAACCATTGATTGAATCACGCGCAATTTTAAATAGACAATTAAACTTTTTATGTTTTCTTAAAAAAAAATCAAATAAAGCCTAGCCAAACTAGAGGACTAAATATTTACTTTAGAGATATAAAGTTAGATCTATGAAATATGAAACAACGTAACTAAATATATTCTCATTTTTTTTCAATGAATTCAATATTTACTTGGATAATTCATAATTGTTAAAATATTTCTGACAACTTACTTAGTGTTAACTACACTCGTTATATTCCAATAGATATATAGTATGTAACAGTTTTTTTTTGTCTGAAATTATTGTATTTCATAAAGTGTAAACAGTTTTAATCATACTTATTTGTTAGTTGTACGCGTTTTCATTTTTTTGTTTATTATTGTCTGATAACAAAATATCAGATAAGTAAGCAGAAATCGCAATCAAAGGGAAGACCGCTTTTGTCGTCTGTGCATTTATTTTTTAGTCAAGCCGACCGTTTTTCGCTTGATTGGATGTGATAATTTAATTCTGGGAATAAATTCAAAGCTCTTTGTTCCGGCCAATTTTTATTTATCGTAGAACATGCAACTGATAAATACATGTAAATACTTTCCCTCTTTTCTTTCCCAGTGATTTCTTTTGATAAATTACCAAAGTAGAAAATTTAAAAATAAAGTTATTTTCTAAATAAATTTTAATCTTACTAAACTATTTATGCGTAATGATATTTATTTTGCAAATTTTTTTATACCATGTTCGCTCCTAACTTGGAGCATGTGGATCTGCACAGTGTGAAGATATCCACCCCGAAAGAGGAGTATTTTGAATCTTCGCAATGTGAAGACGTCTTGACAGGTTACTTTTCACGAGAATCGTTTTTCAGACAAATACTCAACCCAATGGGCATCCAGTCCTAGATTTTTCGGATTTTTGAAATCCGACAGATGGGAATCGATTCCTCATTCCCCGGATTGCTAAGCGCGCACGCTACCAGCTACGCTATCGAGGAGACGAAATAGATTTGTTAATATTTTGATAACCTCGATGTGAATATCATATGACGAAACATTTTTAGACATATGTTATCTTTTCACGCTGATACCATCTTTTTATTGTAACATAACTCAAGATATGTTTTATACTGTATCCAATCATATGTAGCCGTGAAAATTCCAGATCGTTATGAATTAATAATCATTATTGTGCTATTAATGCTTTGAATTTAAAAAAAATGTAATATTCGCGTAATTAAAACACGTATAATAAAATAATATAATATGGATCTCTGCAATATCTCTATATGTCTTAATAGTTTTTTTTCACAATAACTGGATGTCAACCAATTCCTCAAACCATTGAGTATTTGAATACATATCAGTCTGAAAGTTTGACATTTTCCAGATCTCGTTCTGGATTTGTGAGTAATAAACTTTCATTCGATATGTGATTCTTAAAAATACATAACATGTAATCTGACTGTGTATTTGAAGTAGAAAAGAAATCAATCGACAGCGGATCTTGTCCATTTAAAAAATAGTCTTTTAATTACGTTGTTTTAAGAAAAACACAGCTACGTCATAAATACCTTGGAGTAGGTTCAGTTGTTGATAAAAGGAGATTAACGGGAATAGTTTTTAAAACGTTTTAATCTACCGTTCGATTGATTGCATGGTGATAAATAACATCATTGATTAGCATTAAAATACTACTGTAATTTTTATATACTTTTTATGTGCTTTTTATAGAGGATATTTTGTCGTACATCGAACTGGCCGTAAATCCGGCTTCAAACGATGCCCCTAAAGCCGTACGACTAAATAAAGCTCTACATGCATAACGCAAGTGTCGTTTACACATTAACATACTTATTATTCGAGTAGCACATAATATTAGATCGCGTTCAATAAGAGAGGCCAGCCATATCAATACCATAGTCTATCGTGTCTCAAATAAGTAATCCAACTAAGTAATCATCTAATGCTACAAAAAGCCCAATAAAGATAGAAATAAAAATGTGAATAATATTGTAGAATGACATGAAAGAACTTAATTCATATTGTTAGTTTACTTAACCTTATAAAATCTTAATATTTAAGCTTTTTCTACTTCCTCCGCCATATCCGCTCCCTATATGGAGAATATAGTTGCCATTTGACACCTCCGAGAATCTCTGTCACCCGCCAGCCGTCTTGCATCCTTTTGAACGTTTGAATCCCATTAGTCGGAAGAAGAGACAAACCGGATTCAGACTTTCCGGAGGTATCCGTAGTACGTGCCCCAGTCAGTTCCAGCGCTGATGTGTGACTTTAAGATGACAGGTGTCCCGCCCGCTCCCTTAGCTCCATGTTCCTAGCGAAGTCGTTCCACGTCACCCCCAGTATTCGACGCGGGAATCTGTTCTCAAAGCTCTGTATAACAACACCGGCAGTATGAATGCGGTAAACAACTTACACTTGGTACGGACAACGGAGTACCGCCGCGCCACCAAGACAGCCCCCATTGAACTGAATGGCTCTTTCTATGTCAAGGCAGCTAGCGAGCTCTTTATGCGTGCTGCCGCTTCCTAGGATGTGAACCTGAAGATATTTGAACCTTTCGACCCTCTCGATACCTGTCCCTCACTCGCTCAACATTGACTACAGAAGACACAAAATTAGCTCAACCAAGCTGTCCAAATGATAGATTTAGAATACCTTACTTCTATTTACTGTTTACAATCAAAACATTTATAAATACCAATGGCACCTTCAATTTGGTCCAATTAATAATAAGCTCATTTAAATTGAACTCAAATTTATTTTTCAGCTCTCTCACTATTTTAAAGACTTAAAAATCCTTTTAGAATCAGTAAAAGTATTATCATATATTATAAGTGCAATTATTCTGATAAATTAAGCTCTCTTTTGTATACTATCTGAATGCGTCCGCTGTTGTCGGCTTGTTGATGTATTTATTTACACATATGTGTATTATGTTAGACCGCAGAGTTTGATTAGCGGCTCGCGAAGTTGAAGGTCGTGACGGCAGTTCGCGAACGGAGACTGGTACAATGTGTCGCCGCCACTGCCGCCAGTTGCTGCTCCCTGTATGCATATTTCCTTCTCCTCGCTTGGCTCAAGTTCAGGGAAATACAAAGTACGTAACATGAGACCGTAACTGGAAACATTTTGCTCGCATATCTCTCTTAACCATAGTAGACATATCAGTTGTATGTCACAAGTAAATCTTGAGGTTAAATTATGGAAACGTACACAATCACACAACACGTAGAAATTATAAAATGTTTGGGGTTTCAGCTCATTTTGGAACAACCTTTATAAGAGGAAAAACAACTAATAAATTTAATGCGTCTGATACAAGTAATTTCATTGGTAATCATGTCCGTGTCGATAGTGTAAAAACTGATCTCTACAGATTGTTTTCTAGAACTATGGAATTTGAATCTGCAACCTTCGGTACTGAGCGATACATAAACTTCCACTCTTGATAACACACTCATCGAGGCGACATTAAACGATTGTTAATAAATTTTAGGCATTATAGTTCCGCATAAAAACAAATATATTGGTACCGAAATTAATCGAAATTAAATTAACTGGACACACACATTTCATTTTGATGTTTCCTGGCAGCTACTTTGTTAATGGCGGATACTTAAATAATATTTTGAAAGTTTTCCTTTAAACCAGGTCATTTTCGCAGAGTTCTCCAATTGATATGTAGTGTAAACACGCGGTAATAAGCTAAACACGCGAGAGTTCGTTTGCGAAATTATCATAATCTGCCGGCGGAGTCGTGTATGTAATGAAAATGTATTCATACTGATACTTATAAATTATTTGTGTATTTGTCCCGTACGTGCATAAGTTTTCTTTATTTTCACAAACTCGCCTGTGTATTTGTTTAGTCTTATTTAAGTTCATGACACGCTTACTTACTTTTCTAATCTAAGCGATACATTTGCCCAAGTAGGCTCTTTAGTTTATTAAAAGAAAACTGGGTTTTCCACCCTAAATTAATATGATATATTCTACGCATTTTGGTTTCAATACACCATTTTTTTCTAAAATTGATTTAAGTGGATATTGTTTTAGCTAAATGTTGACACTGGTTTGGCCACACAGCTTGCGTCGATAAAGACAATTTAAAATCATGTATCCACTATAGAGGTAACATAAAGCTGAGGTTTCAGTTGCGATTACTTCGGTATGCAATTTAAGCCATTCAGTGGCAACGCTTCGGGACAACCCATATATGTTTTATTATTATTATCAATGTTACTTACGTCTGTACATTATTTATTTTTGTGCCACGTATCTTAGTTTGAAAACCAATATTAAAATCCCTTCCACAAACTGCCGATGCTTCATATCCCGTTATCTTGGGCGTTCGACGGTATCACTTAATAAAAGGAGTGTCATAGACGCATTTCCAGGTGGCATCCATATTTAAAGTAAGAAATATCATAGACACACAGCATCATTCATAGAGCTTTTCCAGATTCTTGAAATGTATTTATAACAGTCGCCGTACAATGTGTTTCGTGTAAGTTAGACAACACATTAAACTTTTAACTGAAATTCTTCGGAGCTAAAAACACACGTACTTTGATAAGATTATAATTACATCGATCATAGGCCACCCCCCACTGCGCGAATGATGTCAACAGTACTTCATAAGACATGACGTTACCACTCTCTCAAAAAATATTGAATACCAATCCAATTGAACATCACTTGCCGTGTCATTGTTAAGACAATAATTATGATGTCACTTATTTTATCTAGTCCTAACATTTTGAGTACCTATATCGACATTAGATCATAATTGTATTAAAATTAAAGATATTTTTAATACCTACATAACATAAAGATTCCGTAATTTGCGCTATTTTAAAATGAACTGTACACCGAGTCTATGATTTTAATATATATATATAAATCATATACAGATATATGATTTTAGCTGTATTAATAAAAATAAACAGAAAATACCACGAGTGTGAAAGAACGTGCCCAGCTATTAATATTATATGTTGTACATGCCTATTCATAAATACGTGATATTTTTTTTAATTTCATGGATTTCTAAAGAAGTATTATTAGCGTATATTGTAATTGGTATTTATATAAATTGTCACTTTCTTTTACCGTTTTTAATGGAATAAAACAATTTTAAGACAATTTTATTGCGTGGATTGCGTGGATTGCTCAATCTATTTTCATTAGTATTGTATATCAGCATACTAATTTATAATCAAAACTCTCCATAGCAATCATGCATTGATTGAAAATGCATTCGTTCAAATAAAATCATTATCTTTTAGAGAAATTCATGAAGAATTTATAGAGATTATTTACCGATTAACCTTGAAATACACATTACCAAAAAATACAATTAAACCAAATTTATTTTAATTTTACACTGCTATTCTGATACTCGTGTAATTAGTCACATTACTATGTTTTCAATTATACAAGCAAACAAAGGATTTATAATTTATTGCATTTGCTTAGTTTTTACCATTTGTTGGCATTATAGTATCAGCGTAGTCTGTCAAGTGAAATAAACTATGAACTAAGTATGCACTGTCTTGTAAACTTTGAATGCATATTATTATTTAAAATATGTTGAAAAAAGTCTATAAGATAACATATTTTTCGTCCTGATAGGTAATTTTTTCATATAGCTGCCAATTTTTTTAAATTTTAAAATGCAGGACTTTACACCAAATGTATGGAACAATTGGCTGACATGACAGTGAAAAAAATGTTCAATATAAATTTTTACACTGTGGAAATCTATCTACATATCTCAATACATTGTCGATTTGTACTGAGAACATCTTCACACCGTGAAGATTCATTATTTCTACGTGCGTATATATTATAAAGTGGGATCATGCGTACTCAATAATGTTTTCTTTTAACAGCAGGTCAAATAATATTAGGCTGAGCCATGCTTGCGTGCAGTTTATGCACCGCACAAAGGCGCCTCGTCTTGATGGGCGCCCTTTTTATAAAAAAATATATTGCTAATAATTTCTGTATATTAGCGTAATAAAAACAAGTATGCTATGAATATATAAGATATGTAAAATAGAAAAGGTCCAGAAAGTTAAATATGTTCAAACTATAAATCATTGAAAATTCATTAATAGATTGTTAAATTTATGCATTTTTTGTAGTTTCTATACGATAAATATACTCTTCAAAATTTCTTCTTCGAGTTTGATGAATTTTCTTGTCCTTTTATTATGTAATTTATTATTATGTATATTTTTTTCTTATATCATAAATATGGTTTTTGCATTCGATAACAACTTTATGTTCCACTAAATAAGTATGCCAAATACAAAACGAATTTGCTGATATGTATTTCCAGCGGAAACTGTCCACCATTTGAAAATGTTAACCGTATAATTAATTCGTGATCCTTTTCTACTGATTGGTGAGCGCAATTATTAAACCAAAATTGGAAAGGATCGCATTGTGCTACGCCCGAGATAAATATGTATTAGAATCGTTAACCTGCCATCTTGTATATGGTGGCATGAATACTAAACGATTTCTTATTTTAAAGCTGCATTTAAAACGCATTTCAGAATCATTTCGATAGGCAATTTAATTTTATATCAATCACCTCTGTATAATAATATTATATTTACTGTGCATTTTCTCTTTTCAATAACAAATTATTTTTTAATTATTTTATGCTGTTTCTATTTAAACCATTTCTTTCGCCAGTATGGTATATATTCTGGTCGAACAATACAACATCGCCGTATCATTGGCTTTTACGTGCCTAGGTTTCCTAATAACGATGCGTGATCTGCGATATCGCGCCTGAAGCTGGTAAGCACATCTACTTCAGAAACAACATTTCAATAAACATCCTTCACATTTAGGACATCCATGTATTCCAATTTCAAAACGGATGTGGTTTCAAATATTTCCTCAAAGTTTCGGACGAACAGATAGTCACTAACTGGTATAAAAATACGTGTGACAGCCGCTCAGAATATCAATATATTAGATTGATATTATCATTTTACTATTCACTTCGTAATTCGTTTGGATTTATTTCATCAGGGTAAATATTAAATTCCCTCGTGTGTTTCTAGTACCATGGACAGAATTTTCATTTAAAGTAATTATTTCTATAATTCTTAGATACCAAAAGAACTGTGAAAAATTTCGTATTTCATTTTTTTTGTTGCCTAGGTCAAGTAGTTAAGCGCTATACCATATCCAACGCAGTTAATTCAAATTTATACATTATACGTTTACATTTTCATCAAGAAGTACTAAATTTAAATTCGCGATACAGTACGTACAATCAATTATGAGCGCTACATTTGATTATATTATGATTAATCTAAGGCTTATTTTTTTACGAAAGCATTCAACGTGAAATGCTGACCATCTAATCCTCGTAGACATCCATAGTTCAGATAATCACGGGTATCTCAATAGTAATTATATATGTTTAGGAATCTCTATTACATTCAAAAATACTATAGTATAATAGAGATCTATCAAAATACCCACACAATAATTTCAATGTCATCATTTTTTTATCACTACAACTATGTCATAATAATGATCTAACAAAACAAAAGGCCTTCTGAAAATCTCGTACGCGTCACGTAATTTCTATGGGACAATCTATATTAAATCCGGAATCATTATTTGTAGCGCTATACGCTACCGACTACCGGTTGGTTCAGAAAAAAACAGGTATAGAATAACATAGTTACGCCTACTTATCTATTCTCTCTCGCCTAGATTATAAATTATGAGTTTGTCATCATGTATGCCATGAAATTTTACAATTTGTTTGATGCATACACCCATATTGATGGACTACCATTATTTTTTTATCTTTAATAAATAAATATAATATCTTCAATAAATTAAAAAGAAAATGTTGCAATCGACGAAACCATCTAAAAACTCTCTCTCGACATAATAATTTTCTTTCAAGGAATAATAGGATATTCACAAATATCCACATATATGCCAAATACTTTGTTACACGTATGCTAACCAAATCATTATGTTATATAATAGTATCCGCTTTTCAGGGAAGTGTGTGAATATTCTTGTATGAATAAATCTCAAGAAACTACTTTATTTTTATGAAAATATGCGTTAGCTATCCATTTAATCGATAGAGCAAACGTCATGATCTTCTATTAGGAACAATATATCGCTAGTATCCGTCTATTTTTCCTTTTTTTTACTGTTATCATATTTACTTGGTGATAATTTTTATTCGATTATTTCATTGTGTGACATTAGATTTGACTATACTATACGTCATAATTTTATATTTAAAATACAAACAAACAAAATCTCTTCATCATTCCAACATTTTTACTGAACGCATTCGGCCAAAGGTTACCAAATGTTTTTTGTGTATTTTAACATTACAACTGCACATACTCTAGATCAGGGTTTCCCAAACTTTTTCTGCAATGGAACACTTTGCAAATCCGGAAATTTTAACGGAACACTTAGCTTACTTTTTTAGGTTGGGTAATTCTTACTAGTAAGAAGATCTTTAAATTTGTTACAGTGTATAAAAGCTTTCCAAATGTTCCACGCAACCAGTGTTCCGCGGAACATAGTTTCGGAAACCCCGCTCTCGATGTATAATACCGTATACACTAGCAACAAACTCTTTTCTATTTTAATATAAAATAAATAATTAACTTTTATAATCTATGCATTCTATACGAATAAGAAATTTGTATTCAAAGAAAGGGTTTAAATACCGCCGTCGATAACCATATGACACTAACCCCACGGAAACATTAAGAATTATGTTTTAGCTTATTCTTGGTTCGAGTGAAAAATATCAGCTAAATTTATGTAAGGTAGACGTTTCCTAGTAGTAGTTCTGGAAATCTACCCTGAAATTTTATATATATTATATTTGTAGATATACACATTGCGTAGTTTTTTTTTGGGAGCGAACATGGTATAAAAAGAAGTCTTTAATAGTATAATAAAATGTGGTGACGACTGGCAATACACATTGACTTCCTGACTAATATTTATTATATTTTTATATTATTATAATAATCTAAAATTTATATAATTTGTGAATGAGCAATTTCGTTGGCGACCTTTGAAGCTGGTCGTCCAAGCAGTATGATAATTACCTGCGTGAACCAATCACCAAAAGCTGCCGGCCTTGAAAATAATCTTCTACGTGCTGCGACGAACAAGCCCACAAAAACTTAATACCGAATAATTACATTTATTAGAGATTTTCTAATAAATCATTTTCAATTCTTCCACCCATTAGTTGTTTTGATGATACGCTGACTCGTGATCCTTGGATCGCTCGTTTGCGAGACTTTCAATCCATTGATTGATTGTGATTGACGATTTAATATGCGATGTATTGTACTCTTGTGTTATTTGAAAGAGTCGGCAAATTAACTCGATCTACAATCGGTATAGTATTGCCATTTTTTATTAGCTATATGAATACGCTCACAGTACCCAATCAAATTTAATTTTTCTTCTGTACTTAATCGATCTTAAACAAAAATGTACCAATATCCAAACTTGTTTTATACCATGTTCGCTCCGAAAGTGGGGTATAAGTATCTCCACAATATGAAGATATCTATTGGCAGTTATTTTTCACGAGAATTATTTGTCAGACAATTGCTCAACCCAATGGGCATCTAGTCCTGGATTTATGGATATTTAAAAATCCGACAGGTGTGGGAATCGAATACGTATCGCGCAGGCTAACCTCTATGCTACAGGGGAAACTATTTTTAAATTTATTGTATTTTTACTATATTTTAAATTGCATTTATTATATGTAATATATATTTACAGAATTCTAACAATCTTGCACAACTATTCTCTAAGCTATATGCTGGTTTTTGAATAAATATGTGTAACTATAAACACATACATATGTAATGTATTACATCCCTACTACAGATGGAACCATAATAATATTTTTAAAAAAATACATAAGAAATATGATTAAGTTAGCCACGATTGATTAGAAATTTACTTTTTTGTAGAAGCTTCACAATCTTGGCCTTTCTATTGTAACTATGTCCAAATGTACAAACATGAACAAAAACACACACACAAATTTATAAATTGTATTCGTATAATTAAACACATTCTTAAATAAAATAATACTGAGTCAAAATACTTCTTATTTTACTACTAGAAAGCAAAATTTCCAATTTAACTAGCAATGATATATTTTATGTGTACTAAAAATTTATCGATAACAATCGATTATTACTTAATATGTGAGATTAATAATAATAAATTAATACTTTATGGTTCATCCGGTATGGAATAGAGTCATAAATGTACGTGTCTATTTGCATTATATTGGCTTTAAATGGCCATTAAAAATGTTATTGATATTATTTTACATATTCTTAAATAGTATTTTCACCATAAAACATCACAATATTAATTTATTTTAACCTCTTTTCAATACTACAGTCAAAAATAGGAATTGTCAATTCTAATCATAAATAATGTTTATTATATTCGTACTAAATTTTCGCACTGGGTTGATTTTACTGAAAATAGACTTATCGGTCGATGTTAGTTAAATTTGAAGCTGTTATATGTAATTTGCAATCATAAGAATGTCTTTTCTCTGTGGAATATAATTTTGCTATTGGCATTAATGTCGAAATATAATATTTGAAGTGTCAACAAAATGATGGCGATAAATTTCTTGTGCGTTACAAAACTGTTTAGTATGATATCTTTTGTCAAAACTCGAGCACCCTTTAAGCGTACATTGGTTCATTTTCAAATCATCGTTAATATTTTGAGCAGTTTTAATACTTGTATAGTATTAAATAAATAATATATAAAATCCAACATGTTTTTTAACAAATTATACGGTGTTCGCCTAGGCAGAGACACACACACACAACATAAATTGTATTTTAACCACCATAAAAGTGCAGTATTGGGGCTCTAAATAATTTCTCCACATCTGTCTAATCTACATCTTAAATTACACTAATCGCTGAAGCCTTGCGGTTCCTGAACCACTTATCTTAGCCACCGATGCAACTCTTTACCAGCACTGCGTCTTCCCTTAGGCTATGGCACTATTCTCTTCAAAACAATTAAATCATCTTATCGACGACGTGTCAAATTCACCAGAGACTCTTAAGAGTGATTTGCTTGCTTATAGGAAGTATACAGTCTACTAAAATTTCAGCTATCGTGTGTATTTTCATAGACGCATCAATTAAGGATTGAATACTATACTTCTCATGTGTATTAAATGTCAGACTGTGTATATAAAGCCCTTAAACGATAGAAATCTTTACATATTAAATTGTTTATTTTATCGGATATTATGTGTGCTCCGTAGCTTTCGGTATGCAACGAGAAATCGGTCGAAAGTTTATGCACTTGTCTATACAATTTTTACTTCTTAATGGATTTGAATGTATATTTAAGTCACACGAGCCATTACTTAAAAATACACATACAAATACCTTGCCAATAATGCTAAAACAAACGTTTCTTCTCGTTTGTAATTCCAACGGTGTTTTCGTGAGAACGCTTAGTCAATATTTTACCTTGTCAGACGGTCTATGCTGTGTGCGAAGAATAAATACTGTATTGTTACTATAGATGTCGGGAAAATTACAATGTCATAAGTTCATAAAATATTAAATACAAGTTTATTCTTAAATTACCCGACATTAGTATCATTATGCATTCATACTCAATTTTAGCACTACAAATACACAGTATCAGTCTATCTAGTGTAAAGTAAATCATTTATTATTTACTTCACAATTTCGATACATCGTAATCAATTCATTATATTATAGATTTATTTATACGAATAATCACTTCTATATATTTACACTATAATTACGTATATTACAATTGAAGTAAATCGTAATTATGTCATGCATTGTTGTACGTTAATTCGTTCTGAAACATAAGTTACTGATTCGTATTTTGCATGAAAATTCATGTATTTCAAGCAAAAAGCTTGTATTTGGCCAATCAACCAACTCTTTTAAAATTCTTTGAATAAATATATCTACGCCGTGAAAGTTTATACGCCTCATCTTAGAGTGATTTACTTTAATTACTCATACTTTGCGCATCTTCGTGCTCTTTAAAATCCTTCCTGCTTATTTTCCAATACGTGGAAGTCCAAAATCTTTAAAATATACTAGACATAGATCACTAGGGTAAAATACGCACCCTTAAAACCACCACGTTTATCTTTACTCTAGTTTATGAAATCTACACAACGCTTAGTGAAAATTTGCAGTATCTGAATTTAGCACCAGGGTTTTTCTTCTCATGAAATACCCCTGCTCACAGCAATGAAAAATTTCAATGCTGTTACGTAGTGTTCATTCTTCCTGTTGACTGAATTGTTTTAAAAAGATTCTATATTAATTTAATATAACTGGCATGTTCAATTATTTGTTTTCTTTTATAAATAATACTTCCTGTTTTCATCTACACATTCTTGTAAGTTTATATTATATGATAATTAAATGAAATTCGTATTAAGGTTTTTTCTACTGGAATAGATATGTACGTATTATGCGTTTAATAATGACCTTTTTGGTTTCCGTTCTGTAAAATTTAATGTAGTGAATACGCTACCAATTACTTATTTAACTTTTAGTAACACGTAAGCATTGTAGGCTACATTCAGTTGAAAGTTTATTCATTTTTAACGACTATGATTGATTACTTTTAATGACCGAAAAAATGCCAAAGCGAATCTTAAAAAACACGAACGACAGGCAAGTTACTTCTGGGGAGCACTTTTTATTCGAATTGCTATTCCGTTCGCTTATTTCGTTGCGGTAACACGGTGAAGAAAACTTCGCGTAGGTGAAAAATGTGTGAGCAATTGATTTATCGGAAACAAAATGCAAGGACTGCCACAGACAGCCGAGTGTTGCCAAACCACCGGCCAGCCTCGCGGAACCAGTTGACCAATAATGCAGAAAGCTATGTCATTGCCAACATTTACACACATATCAGCACATTATTTTCGATACGCATGAGCATTGTGAATTTTGCTTGATGTATCGTAATGAGTAATAAGTTCTAGTCATTCAGCATCAGCTTTTTTTTTAATTTAATAATTTTTACAACTTCACGTAACCGTGTTTCTACATCTACTTACTGTATTCAGGTCAATATTACAAACGTAATTAGAGAGATAGTAACATTTAGATATAGCTAGTATATATTTATAATCAGCCAGACATCTTTTTATGCAGTGCATATTTCGTGCAAATTGGGTTCGATATCGTCGAAAATCCAGAAAATAATAATGAACCGTAAGAAAAACCATTTTCCCTCATTGCATATTTTCAATTTGTCAATTTGAAAAGATCTTCAAACCTTGCAATCATTTATAAAATCACTATATTATTAACGATAAAAATATCTGAACGACCTTTCAAGTTTCAACACGAGCTGAAAAAATGTATGCATGCATACCTAACGAAAGTTATATGTCAAATCATCATTGTAAAGTTTTATAACTGATCACATTGTCAAATAAAAAAGCAGTTTATAATGTTCATAAAGTAATAAGATGAAAAGATGTTCTTTCTACTTGTTGAACCACCATTTTGACTTTAAATCTCACCTTTTTTCAAAGCAGTGTAACACTTCGTGTTGTTATAATATAATAAGTATGATAGATATTATCTATCACAGGGCAGTCTGAAATATATATAAATATTAAGTACGCTTTGTCCGAACATTTCTTGGCATAAATCATTCATAAACGTATTCCAGTCGCTCGTCCACTCTCAAACACCTATTTTGGTGGTGCAACATTTTATTGCTTGCAATAATCCACTTGAATTCAAAGTTGCACAATTTATATTACTTCAGCCGAAAATTAAAGAGATCGAGAAAGATATCTAAATGTTTAATATGTCGTCAGAATTTAACATTCTTTCAAATTATCTGAAAATATAGGAGACCTTCCAAACTTATATTTTATTTATTTTTAATATATTTTTGCAAACGAAGGAGCCAACATTGTCTAACATGTTTTATTATCCATATTAACCTGTTTCGATTATAATAACACTTTTTTAAATATCATATCACTATGTAAATTAAATACATTGATTGTAATATTAACGAATCGTGTGGAATTCGGCACATATTTACATATTTTTTTTATTTTCTAGAATTTGAATATTATGGATTTGCAAGAAGACTTCACCATAGCAATATATAATGAAAGAATACGTGAATCATCATATCGATAAGATAAACTTATGAATTTATTTTATTATCAAGGTCTACTTATCTCTTTGTTTTGAATTTAAGTTAATACAGTCTTCTTTCACTTCAAATAGTCATCAGATTTTGATTAAAATATTGGAACGTAACATAGTAAATTTCAGAAATATAATAATTTCTTTTTTTCTTTTGCCATTTCTGCACTCTTTGTGTATGAAATTATTATGACTACAACACGGTCTCCGTGTTTACCTGTTGCACTTTTACATTGCTTTCTCTCTCAAGCTGCTGAAACCGTACTCGTTGGAACATGATGCAGTCAGGGTTAAGGCTTTCCTGAGACTTAAACAGTAGGATGTAACCCAATCAGTGGCGTATCTACATATTCCTCCTTGTTTCTGGTGAAATTTGGCACTTTGGGCAACTATGAGATTTTTGATCGTGAAATCATAATTTCTTGTTTTCCTAGTCGCAATAATAATTAGATAATTTTTGTAGCTCGCTCATTATAATATTATTTTTTTCCAATTTTGCGTCCCTCGTGATTCACGCACCCGGAGCAACTGCTCCACGGTAGTAGCTACGCCATTTATCCCACCCAGTTCCATCATCGTATTGTGGTCGGTTATCAGACAGAGAACAGCATATTTGTTATCTGACCTCCGACTTCTTCACAAATTCAAACCATCGTTTCCCTGGTGCTACTTTCGAATGAAGAAAAACTAATAAATATATCGAATACGTTATCAAATTTAATTGATGACAGTATCGGTGTAAAATGGCCGGATCTATTAGTAAACCTATGTTACAAAAGCAATTCGGAAAAACCGATGCTAAATAATGTTTCTCCAACTCACCCGTCGATTGTTCATTATGTTTATTGAATCATTTTTTAACTTTCGATATGTACGTGCTAAACATTTCCTACGTGCTCTTATTACAAATTGAATCATTAGATTAAACGAAGAGATGAATATGTACATTGAAATCACTGTACTCAATTCGATTAATGTTAGTTTAAATTACAAACATAAATATCGAAAAATATTATACACTCGTAGTTATTATTTATACTTATCATTTGCCTTGCAAGAGTACTTCCAATTTGGTAGATTTTAGCAGATTTCAATTAGCGTTCAAAGTTGTAGGATAGATTGTGAAAATATTTTATAGATTTTTTTTTAAATTACGCTAAAATAAATTTCTTCCGTACCTAATTTTAATATAATACGAATATTTATCCGTTTGCAACCTGAGGTTATGACGACAGTGAGTGATTCATACTTAGAAAGTATAATAGCTAGTCATTTATCACACCTCAATAGGTTAGTTTTAATCTACAATTCCACCTATAATCAGTATTTCACCAATAAATAGCGTACATTCAACCTTTAAAGGTGAAAGAATAGTTAATCGATAAACAAGTCTTCCTTAAAAATGTGTATTTAAAATCAGGTCACTTATCCTCTTTTACTGAGTATTGACAAAAAAATGATGCACGCACTAAAAGAATTTTTCAAGAAAATTTAAATAAAAATTTCGACAACCATCAGTTACGATGGGAATTGACGTTTCAAATTCATACCACAGTAACAGCTATAGAGTGTCCGAAAATGACCGGATAATTTAAATATACCGCCCATTATTTTGCGGCATTACAAGACTCGACATTTTTATATGCTGCCACGAATAAACATTGAAGTGAAATTATGAAAAGGTACATAGATGCGACACACAAAAACACTTCAAATTGGTGGCAAATTTAAAATGTCAGCTAATTTTGGGACAACCTATATAAAACCGTTATTACTTACCTTGGTCTATTTTATTGTTTACCCGGATTTAACAGACGTTTACAGTTAATGCGATCAATTTTCCGTGCGGTACATTTTCTGCGAAGTGAATCACCAGCGATTGTGATTAACTTCGTGTACGATTTTATAGTCCATCTGGGAATAAATATAATATGAGGAAATATTTTTTATTGTTTCTATAATCATTATCGTATACAAGTAGGAACAGCAGCATTTTATAGTTAGAGTGCGTAATCATTACTAGTATACTCACTTATCAGAAAGGAAAACTTTACTAAAACCTGAACCAAATATATCAGTAATACCAAATGAGTCACTTTATAGTGGGCGTTGCGGTTTGAATTTGACACTTTTGTATACAAACCCATTCATTTACTACAAACACACATTATAATTAACTTACAAAAGTGTTTGTTGTCTATACATAATTGACCATCCTTATGACAGTTAATTGCGGTCATTAAATGTCTTATAACTTCCTGTAACATTTTTCACCATTTCCCGTCCATTCAAATGACTTAAACTCTCATAATGTTCAAATATCTTACGAGGATGGATTGTTGGTGATTATAAATAGAGTTGAAATATAAGGAAATTATAATTTAGAACTAATCTTCCAATAATATATACTATAATATATAATACTGATAATACGGAGGGCACTGATTGTATTTAACAAAATTGTACCGGTCACTGATCTTTCCCAAATGACTAAAAGTGACATTATGTAAATATTTTATTATGACTTTCTGGAACTTAATCTGTCTAACACTGTCGGTAGCCCCCCATTGTTTTCTTATCTTTGCTTCAAATGCTTTGAATATACAATACATTTTATTTCGTGTCATATAAATAAATTTAATGATTTATCTCGTTCCCACCATATCGCTAGGAAACCGCATTAAACATTCCCCTAACAATGATATCTACTTACATACTTGCTTTCCCCTCCACCACCCGCCACGTCTCCACACCCGTTATGCGGG
>JAGVSQ010001680.1:0-27896 GCA_022683975.1 Rhyacophila evoluta | reverse complement strand
TAAACTTATAATTTGTAATATTACAACATGTATAAAGTAAATAAATAAATAAAATGTGACTTTTTTTTCTAAAATTTTTTGTAGTGTATTTCTGGTTTTTGTTTTTGTTTTATCGTTTAACTACTATTGCTTGTTGCGGGCAGGGGGTCCTCAACCACTAGCTTAGACAAATATCATTATTAAAAATGTACGATATGCAATAGGAAATAAATACATCGGTACATCTACGAGTGACGTAGGTTAGGAGGAGTTACCCTAAGTCGTGCCGTCATGCAAACCCTTATATTATGTAAAAAATATATCGCTTAAATCTAATGATAATTGGTCAATATTAAAGCAGCTGTTCCAACATCGCCATGCTTTTTTAGGTAAATAAAAAAAGTGAAGAGGTGTTCCGAATTCAAAAACTGAAGCTTCAAACCGCTACCAACAGAGCTACACAATCGGTGCCAAGCGCGGTAAATGTTCCACTCCATTAATTGACTAACAGCTGACGAATGCGTAGAAAATTGCTACATCATTCGCGTATCGGTGTTTTTTCCGTAATGTGATTTACATGCACCGCTTCATAATATTATCACTACAAAGGCCTTGATTAATTAACCCATCGTTAAAACGTCTTTTCACGGTGTTTGGATATCGAAAGGGAGTTTGGTTGGTTACATCACCGAAAACCGCAAAATGGTGTGATTCAGTTAATATAGTAAATGTATATTAAATAAAATACCAGCTTTATTACCCGGCGTTGCCTGGAATAAATTGAAACTCGTTCTTTATTCAAATTAATTTAATTTATCCTGTTAATAGAAAATTTAATTCAATACTTGGTTGCACATAATCTTTTAAGACTTTTGTTGATCGTTGGTGACAAAGTTTGAAACTGAAATTAAAACAGTTGATTTAAAAATGGCAACCAAAATAATATGTAAAAAAATCACGTTGTTACTGTTAACCGTGTGAGAGTAATTCTTGTGACGGATACACGAACGAAAGTATTTTCTGTTTCATAATATAGATAATAATAAAATTATTAGAATATGGAGTACTTTTTTATTCTTATTAAAAGTGGCAAAAAGGCTTAAAGCCAAAAGAGACTGAAAATAATTATATTAATGTCATTATTTCTTACACGGGTCTGATAATCGCATTCGTTAACGAGTGAAGAAAAGTCAAGATCCAAGGAGCATATTGATCACCAAAATATGAACACATATACCGATAGATTGATTGCTTTTCACAAGAATCGGTTGTTAGACAATCGCATAAACCATTGCTAACTCATTAATGTATGTTTTTGAATCTTAAAAATTGTTACGCAGCTGCGGAATTTCTATCATGACCTCAAGCTTCATAGTGCAATATCACACACACCTAAATATCTGCATGTATAATATTATATTCACACAACCAAGCATCCGAATTTCGATATTACAAAATGTTGAAAATTTTACGTTATTCATAGGTTTGTCAAAAAACGTATGTATAGTAATTCTTTGATTGAAATATTTTTTTATTATTCTTCAGTATTCATTTCATTCTTTAATTTGTATGTCAGTTCAGTTAGAGAAAATAAATATTTAAAGTAAAATACTTGAAGTATAAAATGATATAATTAAATAAAAAACGGAGTTCCTACTTGTCACTACAAACACATTAATACAAGTTCTTTATATACGTAAGATTAATTGATATTTCAACAGTAATGCTTCCACTAGTCTGTACAATGATTTGATATAAAAAAACTATAGAGAGCTCGCGAGCTTAAAACTTATTTTATAAAAAGCCACCGAACGTCATAAAAAAAACTAATCATGACAAATGGCTGTTAAATAATTTTCACCCTCTAAAATCAGCGCCGCGACGCTCGACAGGCGGCGGGGGGCGTTTCGGCGCCTAAATGGATGGGGCTGGCTAATTTGTTTCAAATATGCCCAATCATGTGCGAAAATTTCAAGGCTTTGCCGTTGCGAGTGGAGACAGGAGGAAATATTGCCGCTTGGGGTGTGCGAAATGGTAGATCGAAAGACTATTGCGTAATTGAAGCGTATCAGTTGACGGTTCCCGATTTATTTTTTATTTTTGTCCATAATCGAAGTAAAGCCACAACAATATTAGCTTTTTTCAAATGATTTGGACAAATAAGTGTTGTGTTGCTTATTTTGTCATAGTGAGAGATAGATTATTACATTAAAAAAACTTTTCATACAATATATTCGATAGCATTGTCAGCACGAGTAGTATTAAAATCAACTTCATAACACATTGGTCCATATTAAATATTGTGAAAGAATATATTGTTCAAACGATCATATGGAACTTCACAATCTGAAACTATTAATAAATAAATAAACAACAAAACATTGTTGTTAGCTAATCACTAAATGCATTGTGGTTATAATCGAGTATCAATTATTGTAATATAAATCGCAACCTTTAGATCTAAATAACGCGTATTTACAATCTCGTCTAACTAGGCGATGTTGTACTAGTTAAAATATTACTTACTGAATAATATTATTTTAAAATAACGATTTTTATAATTAACATATCATATAAAGAGACAACTTTAATTCGGCGACTATTCAACCGGAAATTTAACATAGAACATTTCAAATTATCTTTTTGTCTCAAAATGACAAAATGTTCGATATATTAAAGATATTATACAAAATGAACTATTAAGTATATTTTGTAATTTAGATTATTAAAAAAGTTCACATGGGTATGTATAGACCTCTCTTTGATTTAAATGTTTGCAATTATTTCTCTTCATACTCTCTGTTAATTAATTACTATGATAGTATAAGGTAATATTATGGTAAATTATTTGCTTAAATAGTTTCAAACTTAAATAGAATAACGCTTAAATTTCTTATTAATTTATCACCATAGTTAGTTCACCAACGTCGTGTCAGTAATCTCTTATAAGACGTTCAACTACCCAAAAAATCTGATTACATTCCGCTTGATATATTGCAGAGCCTTAAAGTGCAGTTGGAATTTATTTAAAAGAAAAAAAGCTTGGGGTAAATATTGATTTTTTTTATCAAAGGCAAAACGTTTCGTATTATAAGATAATTTAAAAAAAAATCTAAAAATTTCATATTGTGATTACATTAAGGATACCTACTGTCAAACTTTGGAGTTTTAGAAATATTTAATATTAGTTTTCATAAGTTAACTGGCAGGCTAGTATATAACATAGCAATGCTTTCGAATGAAAACGTGATTCATTATCATTAGAAAGTTTTCAAAGATTTTCTTATAATTCTTTTATTATGTCTACGAATGCTCAATCAAATACAAACAAGTATTTACTTACTTTCATTTAAAGGTCGATACCCGTTGGATTTGAAAAATGTGCTATTTAATCTTTGGTTTAATCAATTTTCTTCAATCGCATCAAATGCATTTTTTTTCTTTTGGTGAACGTATGAAAAAGTTTATTATTATAAATGATAGAAAATAAAAAATAAAAGCTTAATAAAAATATAAATGCTCAGTGAAAATCACTGTCTCAATTTATTGTGTTAAAAAATGAGGTGATTTTTATTATACGAAGGTTTTAAAGGTAAATAACTATGCAATAAAAAAGAAATTATAGTGCATTTACGGATTTCAAAATTTCTTTTCTCTCGGGAAGATTTAAATATTATTTCGGTAAAATTTTACTTTTGTAAAACTGAGCATTCGTTTATTTTTGTGTGACAAAAATAAAAATATCTATGTAATATTTGACTGCAAAATGGTTTATCGAAATAGTAGAGTATATCTATTTATTACAAAATGGCTTAAGAAGGAAGTTTTAAGCACATTCCTTATTTAATATTTGTAATAGATTTACAATTGTCTTATTGTGTTATATGCTTATAAAGCAAATAATTATTATTTAAGCGTGGCAAAGAATGACATATTATAAAATATACGTAGTTGTATAAATGTCAAAGTATGGTTATTTGTCTATATAGTCTATTTTCACAATAGGCTTTTAAATTTTCTAATTTATACTAAATTCTTTCTCTAGCAGACGGAAGAGTACTAACATGATTCAGTTCTTCAGGGACATCCGTAGTACGTGGTTGCAACTGTTGCACTGTGTGGTAATTGTCACCGGAAAATACTTAGTCCATTTTTATTTAAGTTTCAATGAAATTTTATGAAAATTGAAAAATACATTTAAAAAAAGTTAAAAAAATATACATATACCGTTATATAATTAATTGATATTATTAGTTTTCTGTTTACTGTTGAGTTAAATATGCAAACGAAAATATACAATTTCCTTGTTATATTATTATAGGTATATGTGTAAGTAAGTGGTTAGTTACATAAGTCTCTCGAGACAGACTTATGGGCAACATATTTCTTCGGTGCTAAGTCTTTATAAACCCATTATTCTCATTTGATACAGTTTCGATCGCAGGCCATAGATTATTTGGGTAGGCAACGGACGGGGATGCTAGAACATGTATCCTTCGTAGAGGAGAGTTGATAAATAGGCAAAGGTCCTCCCCAAATATGGGTTAAACATATCGTCATAGAATTCACAAAAGATGATTCATAATACATTTTTTGTTTTATTTCACTCTTATAACATATTTCTACTGGTGTTTTTATATTCCATTTTTTACCACTTGCTTTACTGTTCTTTCAGCTACTGTTATGGCTCCCGCGTGTCCAGTAGATAAATATGTCTTAAGTTCAAATTATGAAAAATTTGATAGATCAACTATTGTCGTTGGCTATAAAATTATTGTTTCGTGTATTAAAAGATAAATAATATTACATAGGTGTGAGATATTCAAAAATACAAGAGAAACAAAAGAGACGACATGTGCAGACAATTATCATTTACTGACTATCTAACTGATCTAACCGCTTCGAGCACTTCTTCTCTACCCCTCTGAGACGCATTGATATCATTAGTATGAGTGATAGGCGCTACCGTTGCACACATACCAAAGTAATTTGATACACATATGTACATGCCAGTCCTAGATTTATTACAAAAAAAAATATATATCAAATTTTTTATTTTGTAATGGCATCATTGAATTCATATCGGTTTTTATGAGGAGTGCATACAGTATATAAATACCTTGCAAACGGTTCTCGGCAAATGCAATATATTGGAAAAAATAAAATTAAATATAAGTAATGGTCATTCACTATCCACCACCGGGTAATAATAGTTAAGCGAATCATATTAATGTATAATTAAATGCTAAAATAACTAACTCTTGCGAAAAATGGCGTGAAAGTTATAGTATTAATTGAAATTGAAATCTGCTTAAATATTTTTACATGATCTATTTCGTGAATGTGAAGTATATGGTATAGACAATGTGAAGAAGTTATGTTGACAGGTTCTCGGTATAGTCAATTGGGAATTCATTCAAACGGAAATTTTTGTTTGGTTTCTGTTATTTGTCACTGCTTAAAAAAAATGATTATTTATTATATGTTGTGTACCCCGTAGCTGAGACGGAAGCGTGCACGTCGTATATCTGGAGAGTGCGGGATGGATTCTTATCTCTGCTGGATTTTAAAACATCGGAAAATGCAGAACTAGATACTTATCTGACAACCAATTCTCGTGAAAAATAATTTCTACATATTCAAAAAACAACATTATTTTTACTGAAAGAAATATTACAGTATACAAATCATCCTTGCGTAGCAGAATGAAAAAAACGTTTATTACAAATTATAAATTACGTTGAGAAGTCTTTATTATATAAGTAATAGCAATACTTTTAAATAATATAAGCTATCAAGTAATTATGGAATATCTAAACGATTTTATTGCCTGTGATGGTATATGTTTGGAACGTTACTAAAACATAGTTTAAATATCAAGTTAAAAAAATCAGAATCAGAAAAGCTTTATAAATAAATGCATCATCACTCAGCTATGATAATTTATCATATACAGCAGTTTATGAATTCAGACTCTCGGGTTTTTCCAGTAGTAGGGAAATGTATTTTTCTCTTTCGTTTCATACAGTGCCAAATAAAAGTAAGTAACTGTTATTAACTCCAAATTCCAATTATTATCGATCATGGTATATTATAACATGAATATAGAAAAAATATATGCGGAAGGATATACATCAGATACTTTGATTAGTTAAGATATAAAGAAATGATTTAAAGATTGGCAGCATATATATAAAAAATATATCTGTTTGTTTTTCACTATGTAAATTAGCTAAAATTAAATTTAGGAAACTTTTGAATTTCATTTTACAAAAATTCAAAATTGACATTCAAAATCAGTTCAGTACTATTCATCATATTATCTGTGGTTATTTGAATTAAAATTAAATTAATTTAACAAAAAAGCTTCGAGTACAGCAATCAATAAGAGATTTTGCATATAAAATAAAACAAGCTTACAAACACATTAAGTGAATATTACAGAATTGCTGTTTGGGCGAATGCTCAATCAAGAGCTTTATAGACAGCAAGTTATTAAAAATATATTACTCGATACTATACAAGACATATATATATATAATACGACTGGGAAAGAATATATTTAAATACAAATTTAAAATAAGAAATAAATAAAATTTTAATCTATTTAAATTTCTAAAAAATAAATAATTTAAGAAAAAAATATCAATTCCCGATGCTGATTAATAAATAATAAGAAAAAAAAATCGACCTTAAGATGGAAAAAAATATGGCGAAAATAAAACGAGTGAAATTTTTTGTTTGACTTGAATTTTCATAAAAAAAATATATATTCGTTATTGGTAAGAACAAAATGAGATTCAATGCTTAAAACTTGATCAGCTTTGTGTTTATATGTAATACTGTAGATGTATATATAAATATATTTATATTATTATGTTGTGACCGTGTGAATTACATAATATACTAATTGAATATATATTCAAAGAAAGTGTCAAATATTGAACGAAGGGAAGCGAATGATGAAGGTAAATAAATATGTTAGATTGGATATATAATACATTAAATATTATGCATACAAATTTAAGATATATAAGAATCATCTTAGTACCAATATCAAGTTACATATTATTCCTTGAAAGCATATCTCTGACACGAGAATGTTTTTTGTCCATCAAAACATGAGCTGGGTAAATTGAAAATTTTTATCCACTTAACTCACCCCCGATATGTACTTTTAAAGAAAAACGAACAGCAGTGACGCGCGGGTAGGTTCGCTATTTTCAAATCATACGTCACGATATGTCAAAGTGACAATAAGACCTCGCGAGCTTTTTTATGTAAGAAGATTTTGCGTGAAATATACATTTATCTGCATCATAAAATCAGAATGATGTCTCTAAAATATGCGTCGTTTTATAATAATCGAAAACAAATATTGTATGAGAGTGAGTAATTTGTAATGTTTGCTACTAGATATTTTATATAAAAACACTAGAATATTTTTAGACTTAAAATTATAAAATATACAATATCGCTGATCGAGCAAGAATTAATTACAATACTAAATGTACATATATTAACAGGCAAATAGCGTTGTAGTTTTTCAATACATTACATACTACGTTTTAATTAATTCTGTGAAGTAATTATCGAAAAATGTTGAGTAAAAACAATTTGCTGTCAAAAAATGAGTAAAATATACATTTAATGCAAGACAAATATTTACATTTAGGCATTTAATTGGAGCCTGATTAATAAAACGAATACTGATAAACCAATTGTGAAAAATAAGCGCCTGAAACGATTTGAAAGAAAGCGCTCCGCTTATAGACTCAAAATAAACATACAGAAAAAAGCTCTTAAGTACACAGTGGAGCTTTTTCTGGAAAAATCGAACATACATAAATACAAGCGATAATTAGAGGTCTAACCGGCGCTGGCCCCAAGACCTCAATAACGTTCACTCCTCACGTGATTAGCTCGTAAAATATTTATATCGGGCATAATGAATGCGAGGCCTGCAAACTCGACAAGAAAATGGCTGTATTATGTGAAACATTTTCTACGTTATTATCAAAGATAAGATTAAAATTATTTTGACTTTGCTGGATAAATGACAATGTCAAAAATTAGCACTATAAAAGTCTGTACTCTACTGCAGTCATATACAGTTTTGATACAGCTATAACTATTATAATTAAATTAGAATTGGATAACTATCAATATTTAATACTTTTTTTCCATCTCCGTTTTGCCATGACATAATTTGATTTTTATTCTGTTCAATTACCATAATTTAAGTTAAGTTTAATCATTAGGTTTTACTGGTATATTTATGTCATTTGTTTTGATATACTGAGGCTTTAGTGGCGTTTCTTCTTAAATTTTATCAGCATATACTTGTGTATGAAAAAAATATTAAATTTTATATCCAATATAATTATGAGATATAGTATTGTTAGTCAATAAAATTAATTGTTTTTTATGCTATATTATGTATAAGTGGTGCACATGGATCTACACATTGTGAAAATATCCACTCTGAAAGTGGAGTATATGGATCTCCGTAATGTGGAGACGTCTTGAAAAATTATTTTTCATGAGAATCGTTTGTCCGACAATTGGTCAACCCAATAAGCGTCCAGTCCTGCATTTTTAGATTTTTAAAATCCAACAGATGGGAAATCGAACTCACATTCCCTGGACTGCTAAGTGCGCAAGCTCCCAACTGCGCGAACCAGGGAGACAGTTACTTAATACTGTGATATATTTCTAAAAATAAAACGATACATTTCATCGATGTATTAAAAATATTATTGGTGTACAATAACATATTATTTCTCACATAATTACATAACTATAAAATTTTCGGAAAAACTGCATTTGGCGTACCTGATTTACGTTATTTAATATTTTGGCCGCATGCCAATGCCGCTTCTTTTGGGCAGTTACTTTACAAATGAGCGCTTACAATCTTTTCTTTAGATTCATGTCGTTATATTACAAAGTCTACGAGTCGTTTTACATAAGCAGGTCTTAACGGATATTGGTTATATCTTTAGTAACGACTTAATAATATAAGCGGCCACATTACAATGTTAATATAAAATTTTAGTATATTTGATATGCATCGTGTATAACAAGGCAGTTAACTATATTCACCATCAGTATTATTAGAGCAATAAGAACTATCACAATAAAGAAAAAAATCATAATAAACAATCGATGTAATATAAGAATGAGACATTTTGTCTCGCTGGTATAATCTGTATGGTTAAAAATTAAATAAATTATTAAATCAAACAAGATTAAGCATTTCTAATAAGTTTATAAAATAATACTCGTGAGTAAAGAAGTATTTTTTAAAAGAACGAGTTGTGGTAAGTTACAGCTTTGAAAGCTTAATCGTCAATAAGCGTAAGAAAGTGCGATGTAGATAGAATAACAAAAGTTTACTTGGCCGAGTTAATTTTTACCTCAAAAGCCCTCAGAAGGCTTAAGCCTAATTAAATAAGGATATACATTAGAGACTGTCCTTGTAAAGTATTTTCAAGATACGGAGGTTGAGCATTTTATATAATATAACTAGTACAAAGATAGTTAAGAATTTTTTAATCATTTGTCGCTATCATTATAGTGCGCTACTACTGTGTTGTCAGTGACTGATTGGCGAGTCAGCACGATCACTTGCCAAAACTACTATAATGTTTAATACTACTATGATATTAAAAAATTCGAATTACAGGAATGGTTGCGAAAGAAGTTGACTGATTAATTCAATCCTAGTGAAAAACAATTACCCCAATAAGTATATTTTTATATGGTGGACACCCACTGATTTTTTATAAACAGCGCGCGTGAAAAACGCAGGTGAATGTAATTTATGTGAATAAAAAAAATTTCAAAAATTTGGACTCGAATTATATATTACTAAATATAATGTTAAGTCCCAGAATAAAATGGATGCCCACAAGCCGATGATAACTAAAAGACATCTGGTTGAACAATTAGCTACTATATCGTTATTTACTTTATTAAAATAAAATGAGATCTCTATTTATATATATTTTGTGGGAACCATAAATAAATCCCACCAGAAAGAGTGAAGATGTGTGTGATTTAAGATGTTAAATTAGAAGCAAAAGAACTTTTATTAGGATCCTTTTTGGTCCTTGTCTAAAATTCAAACAAATTTAAAATGAATAATGAGATATGTGTTTTCATTATTAATTAATAGAGAGAAAAAAATTGGTATATAAAATAATAGATAGTTAGTTAAAATCACTGTAATAACCATATTGTCAGCAGAATTTTCAAATAAAATGTTTTTCCATGTTCAAAAGGGCACGTGTTAAGTTGTACACCAAAGGCTATTTTTGAGTAAATCAATCAGACTTTTTGTGGGCTCGGTTAAACAGTTTACAAGGGAACTAAGCGCCGAACCTTTTTTACACAGCCTTCGTGAAACTGCGAATTTGCCCTTCCGGACTTAATGGACTATGTGATTTACCGATGAAATAAATACTGCCAGACAACTTAAAATAAGCTAACGTTTTATAGTAATAATACTAATATAATATATATTATGGCTACTCCATTACAATTCAATAAAGAGCATATATTTGACGTCAACGTCTACAATCACCATTTGAATGTTTTACAAAAACAGTTATAAGTATAGCAAAGGAAATTTTCTGTCAGTTTATGTGTTGTATTTAAAAAACAATAACTCAAATTAATACTTAAATTGTAATAATTTAATCATGACCATGGATTCATCTGAGTGCATTTTCATACATGCTTTCCCCTCCACCACCCGTCACGCCTCCATACCCGTTAATTGAGCGTATACCGTGGCATAACGAACTTGAGGCGCTCTTGATAAGTGCCAGAAGTGTGCCAGGAGCAGCTTCCTAAGACCTTGGTTTGCGTGCACTAGAGTTTGCGTGATTTCTATTCTAACTAATTATACCCTGAAAATATCTAGCCTTGTCGAGAAGAGACCTTCTCGTTCGCCGCAAGAAATATACTGAATCTATGTAAATTATGATTAGATGATCTTTTTATATTATATCTTCGTCAATATCCGCTTTCTAAGTGAAGCATATGGACATCACGTGTCACCTCCATGAATCCCTGTTACCAGCCAGTATTCTTGCGTCCTCCCAAGTCATACCTGCATCCCGTAACTCCACCGAATACATTATATAGATAATATTTAGCAACTTTCCGGAACGCCGACAACCGGTCAGCTTGAAAAATAAGCAGATCAAGCTTAGATTCTCCTGAGACATCCGCAATATGTAGCCGACCCAGCAGCCCCCAGTTGCAGCTTCGCTTTGTCAGTGATAAATGTGTGCATGGTCTGTTATCTTATATTCTTAGACTTAAATTAAACATAGACTAATAAAGCATTAGACCTAACATAATTATGTGTAATGACTTTTTATAAAAGTATTACTGACGTAGAAAAGGATAAGCGGAAAGATTTTTTTTTATAAGTCGTAATCATAGTCAAATTTCGCCATAGTGAATATAGAATTTTTCAGAATAACGAAATACTATGACAAACTGGAAAAACGGAATTCCTTTATACCGAAATTTTAGAATAGCAAAATATAAGCGGTGGTCCCATGAGTGTCGTTATAAGAGGATCCCGATATATAATTACGCAAATTGTGTTATAAATATCTACTAGATCGTGGTAAGATGTTATTTATTTTTAATGTAACTATTCATTTTACTTTGTGTCTTTTTTTAAAAATATATTTTAACTTTTAGCTTTCTTAAATGTCATACCAATATGAGGAAAAGTAACAAATTCTATTAGTATTGAAAGACAATATTATACTGAATGGCTTTAGATTCAACTATAATTAGGTTTGTTCATATGCTTGTAACAAAAGCTATAAATTTCCCTCACTGAAAATAAAGTGAAAACCACTGCCAACACACCAATATACCTTTCCAGTGCAATGCAACTAATTTAAATACACTTATCTAAATAAATTAAATAGATCGGATAACATAAAAATATTACTTATAAAATTATATAAATGCATTAGATATATTCTACAGAGTAAATGATATGAGAATTTATCGTAGACTAGCGCCACAACTCCACAACTGACCATATATTTGGTTGATAAAAACTATTATACGTGTCATATGGAATCAAAGTAGACCTATCCATATATTAGTATCAAATGTAGAACTCTCGATTATTTTATGTATATTTAAGTGTTATTCAATCATGCTATTTTAAAATTTTCTATTGTGACTTAGATTTACAAATACTGCTAAAAAACTTCGGTAATAATTAACTCGTAAAATCACTTAACACCATTTTCATAGATATCTCAAAATTACAAATTCTGAATACATCTACCCTTAACTCTACACGACTCATAATATGTATTTATATATTTAAATTATGATCATAAAGAGTTATAAGATAAAGTTAATAAGTAATATAACCTCATCAGTTTCTTGTAGTATTTATTTCAAGATACGCAAAGATGAGTGACAGCGCCGTAGCCAGGAGGTGGCAATATTAATATCGTATTATTATTTCTTGATATTCGTGCGGGAGGGGCGTTAATCAAACGCGCACCTCTGAGTAGATACGATCTGACAAGCTAGTAGGCCATATGTTGAGCCCTGTTAATTACGCTTCTATCACATGAATAATGGGCTAACTTCACAGCTGTGCTCGTATAGATTGTTTCACAAAGTGATTCCATTTGACGGTTAAAAAAAAACAGAATATATTTGTATTATGTTTTTGATATTTCTGTCCGTATCGATTGCATGGTTTCTCAATATACTACTATATTATAGCATTTGTGAAAATCTTAACATAGATTTAATACATTTACTATGTGACATTAGGTGAAATCATCGGGAAAATCATTTAAGTGTATCAAATATATATGCGACCGATATGAGTGTAAGATTTAAGATATATAATGTGTATTGTAGAGTTGTATTTTGTAAAAAAAAACTACAAAATAGCGCGGCAATGCATTCGTTAATTATGATATTTTTATAGCGATGGCGAATTTTACTTTCTGCTAGACAATAAGTATGTTTAAAATATCCAGTGAAATTTAAAATATTACAAAATCTACTGAACACAATAAATTTTCTAAAAATTTATTAATCAATAAACAATATCAATAAATAATAAGTATTTTTCGTCCATGAGATTGTATCGATCGTTTAAGTAATAGATTGACGGTAAAAATGCTGATTGATTGTAATATATATTAATATGTATTGAAATAAAGTAAGAATGTACGAAAAATAGATTTTTAAATGTATTTATCGAGAAAAGATTCAGCCAATAATGATACAAGTAGCGAATGATTTTCTATGCAATTCTTGCAAAAAAATAGTGATTAATTTCTAAAGTCTAAAACCATATTAATATTTCCATCTTGTGATAGAGTAGAAAGTAAATATTAATAATTATTTATTTAAGAACGAGATTTATTATTGGTTATTAGATATTCAAATGAAAGTATATTAAAATTAGTTTAATTTAAACAATTGTAATGTTTAATTTTTCTGTCTTCAATGTGATTACATAAATGTACACCACCATCTAGAGTGACCGGAATTTCCATGGGAAGTAAGGTCTAGAAAGCATATTTTGAATACATACCTGCCAACGTCGGCGATTAAAAACGGATAACTCATTGGATGCGAGTTAGCTCAGTTCGTAAATGAAATATCATAATGTAATAAAGTTTGTTATACCTTACTAAATTATTGGATAAATTCTTTTGCGATTAGTGATACACATTTACTGTGGAATCCTATTTTTTTATACGAATAAAGGGTTTCAATATTCACTTACATGAATTTAATATCTAGCAAATAATATTTATTCACTTAGCATCAACACCAAACACCAAAGCAAAAAAAAATCTGACGAATGTCGTCTGGGATTATAATATAATTACAAATCAACGTATTGTGTGTAGGCAACCTTTATATTGCTACCAAGACTCCAAAGGGAAGTGAGAAATAAAGCTTTTTATTTCAAAACTACTCACTACTAACAATTTATAAAAAATCGTTACAAATAAATGTTATTTTAACGCCATTATACCTAACTTAGTTAAAAATGGAATACATATTAATAGTTTTAATTTTCGTTTTGAATTACATAGATTATATTGATTGTCTAACATGGTTGGTTCATATTGTTGTTTAAGTTGAATTTTGTGGACTAGTTTGAGTAGCTTAAAATGATCCATCAAACGTTGAATTATGACTTACATGGCTCCAAGGTAAAGCGTGTTGGTGGACTCATTCATGAACATGGTTCGGTAGAAGAGATGGCCGCACGAAAATTCACCGGGATGTGCTGAAAACAAATAAAAAATTTGTAATTTGAGGTATTAATCGATAAACATAAATTATAATTATAAAATAATATATTTTTTGAGACATTGGCTAAAATACATTAAAAATAATACTATAATTTCATAGCTGTTATTATTTATTAAATTTTTAAAGAAAAAAGGGTTGAAAACATTTCCAATATCTTGATAAGTCGTGGAGCCTTTCATCTCTTTGTGTTTACATAATTAAACTTTTGTCCTTTAGTATTATAAATTTTGGTATAATATTTGGAACTCTAAATTTTCAGAGTAAAGTTAAAATTTTTACACTAGTCTATTACGATTATAAATAGCCTGGAGAAAGTATTAGAAGCACTCAAAACTTAAGTTATTTAATAGAAGATTATGTTTCAATAGAATTCAGACTACATCATGGAAAATTGATGAAAATTATTAAGTATATTAAAATATCACCTAAAGCATATAGACCTCTATTATGTATATATATTATAAATATAATACTTTCGACGTAATTTATATTGATAAATTATTTGTAGGATGGCAAGTATTTATTCGATTCACGACTTTAACGTTGATAAAATAATTATTTTTAATAATTTAAATTAAATTTGTAATTGTCTTAGTGAGAATTGAACAGACTATATTACAGTAGTGCATCGTTGTATTCATAATCAAGTGAACTTTACGGCCCGATGGTAAAACATATTACCAAAAGTACATTAGATTTAGTTAATTAATGATCAAGTTCTAAGAAACGTTCAATTTTGATAAACGTCACATTGACGTACAAATTTCTCTGTACTGTGTTAATAATATTAACGAAGTGTCAGACAGAGATAAACAGAACCATACTTAGAAACGAATAATAAAATTTACTCACATTAATAAATAAAAGTTTAATTTTGTTGAACATAATTACAATATATAAACATAATTTGTTGTCACAAAAAGTACTAAGCAAATTATCAACTCTATTGGAAAATTGTAAAGGATTAATGGAGTTGAACATTTATTGAAGATAAAAGCTAAAAAACAACTTATAAACAACATACAAAGTGTGTAATTTTTCAAATCAAATAAATAAAAATCACTTAATCAGTAAGTCTGATCAATATATATATATTACTATTCTCGCTCCGTAAGTGGAGCATATGTATTTACACAATGTATAAACATGTATTGACAGATTATTTTTCACGAGTATTGGTTGTTGGTTAATAGTTTCAAAAATTGACAGGTTAGAATTTATTTCTTTAAATACGTAGATTGAGTTTTATTTTTCATAAGAGACTGAAGAAGTTTTTGGGCGTCTAAAGCTAGAAAATTAAGCTCTGCATATGATCGTAGCATCAAGATACAGAAAAAATAACATGTTGATACAAACATTTGAAAATTTAAAAAAATACAACGAAAAATATAAGGCGCTATGATAAAGACGTTTACAAATAAATGAATTACCTGTATAAAAGCTTTTTAAATACTTATGTGAGTGGTTTTGTATAATATAAGTGCCACTCTGGTTAATTTACTAAATAAGTCTAGTATTAAGAAGTGGATCAGTGTCTAGTTTAATCAACCTAAAAGCTTTTTGACTTATAATTACTATCTACTAACTGCAGACGAAATAATATTTATTTTAATGATATTTTCTATGTAATATTAAACGTTGGTCCATTATACCACCTACATGAGATTATCCATCATATATATTGAAAAATAAATCTCACACAATTTTCCATAAAATTACGGTACAACTCTAGCAATTACAAATCTGAGACATTTTATACAGCATTTTATTTAATTGTATAATAGCTTTTCAATTGCATTAGTAAAATCTCTCTATTTTCAAATCACAAAAAAAATATACTTCATTTTTGGGGACATTAAAAATCATTTTTACTATTCTTTTATGTTGATGATTTGAAATAGCTACTTTAATATAAATCGGTAACGCGTAGATATTTTTCGTAGACCACGTGAACCAATAAAGATTGCACAATTAGATTCTAAAGTTAGTCCATACGATAACGGTATAATAATATTACAACCTTACCAATAATACATCATAAACTTGAATTCAGTTCCGACTGAAAGTGAGATTTGTTTTTCAAAGTAAGCACCCGACAGAATAACTTGAGCGATTACCTATTAATGAATTGTACCCGGGAAATTCGCTGCTTAACATCGATAAAACATCTAAATGTTTTTGAAATTATATCCTAAATGCATGATTTTAAACTTTGAATGACATATTCAAAAGAAATTTCTTTCGTAGCATTATTATACCTCATTAAATAACGTCTAATATATAATCTCACAGTAGGTGTTGATGTTTCATGCCCTAACTTCAGAAACAAACATTTTTTTTACATTTTTTATTAATGTAATAATTCTTGCACAGTAATTTTGATGGCGTTGATCTACCCGTTGCCTACCATTAATCCACGGAGGAGGGTAATAAATGCACGCCTCCTGTAACGAAACCAGAGGCCCCCCTTTCTTTCACGACATGTTTGCATAACAAGTGCCTCGCACGCCTGGTAATGATAGTGTTGCTGCAGACTGCTGGAGGAAAAACTCGAGTGTGATGTATGATATGATGCATTGATCCCGATTTAATTTTCTAGTAAAAAAACTTAGAAGGGTGGTTTCTTAAATATAAAACGTCAGTGTACATTCCCAAATATTGATTCAAAAGTTAAGAAGCTTTCTACTGAGCAACGGGCTACAGGTTTAAAATGCACGAGCTGTACTTTGTAAGTCTAAAAAATCTGTCAGCGACAAAGACTCCTGCAGGCTTCATTTGGTGTACATATTAATTACCAGGCAAAATGTATGCATAAAAAAGCAGATACAGTGAATGGAAAATGATTTTTTTCCTCTCTAATGTATTAATAATTAACACACATTTGAGTGGAAGTTTAATTTTAATAAATTCACATGAAATTTTTTTCATCAATAATAATTTTAACGTCGTCAATTGCAACAGTTGTTACAATTGACGGATAAGTTGTTTGATACATTTGATTATTTCAACATTTATTGCATATTTTATAATTTGTGAAAGAAGTTTTATAGAATGTAAATTATTTATGGTACTAAGCTTATGTTACATAGCTCATCAGTAACATCCCTTTTACAGCAATTATATTTTGTTGTTCGGTGACCATAATTGTAATAGATAGTATGTGATAAATATTATACATTAATTTAATACTATCAGTTGATGGTAAATGTTGAAAAAATTAAAATATTTTTTTTTTAAATTTGTAAGCTTGGTTTGCCCGTTATTTTAATAGTTTGGCAACTAATACCTGTAAATAGTTTAGCACTGAAAGCCTTAATGAATGATATTGACATCTATTGAGTGGTTAACTGATAACAGACTTTTATACAAAATAATTCAGTATTCACATTGTGCCCAATGGTATGTTACAGATTCGAGGCGAAAATGGTTAAAAATGCAGGTACATATACTTATTTGACGAGTTCTATTAATAAAATTCACTGGTTAAATTAATTAAATAGAACAGCATATGTATAATTAATGCTTTCGATTTTATACCTATAAGTTTTGAACGTCAAAATATAACTTAATTAATGTAGTAGGCTTAGTTAAATATGTAATATCGACTATCTTAGATCTATTATAATATAGTATGATTATAAAGTCGAAAAATTGTCTTGCACCCGATGGAACTTAATACCGTTGTTCAATATGAAGTGTCCTCACTCCCATTCTTCCATCCCGGATGATGCATAGATTGTCAGTAATATACTTTGAAGAGGATATTTACTAACAAAATTATCCAGTGTAATAAGTCCGGTGTATCTCTACCCGGAGTGAGGGGTTCCCGGTAGATAAGGATGGGTCTTGAGAAATCCTACCTACGATTAATTAATTTAATCATAACGAAGGTTGTTTCTACGCCGAGGGTTTCGTCACTGTACTTATTAATATAATGATTTAAGGCTAACAGTTGTTTTGGTGGTATAGAGCATTTTAAATCATAAATGATTGAACTAAAATAAAACTTTTATAAAAATGATATTTCATATAACTATACATACAACTCATATCGTACAACTAGCATACAGAAATATTAATAACAAAGACGCCAAGAGTTTATTACTTTGATAATATTATACAAAAATACAATAGAATGAAATACTTATGTGATTTTGATTCCGTCGGAACTATGGTTCGAAGATTATTATATTATAAAAACTCTGTATTTGAACATATAATTCGATTTAAGTTTATTAATTTGGGACATAATGTAGATAGTATAGATCCCTACGGCTTAGCGAAAACAGTTGTCTATTAAATCAGTGGCGTAGCTACCAAGAAGTAGTTGGAGCAGCCATATCATGAGGGGAAGGAGTTATATTTTCAGTTAAGGTGAAAGCTGAAAAAAACCAAAATCAATAGGGGGCGCAACAATTTCACTTGCTCCTGGGCGCTGATTTGAATTATTTATAGCCTTGTATTCACTTATAAAATTGTACAATATTTGTGTATATTTAAATAAATTGTAAAATAAATAGCACGATGGATTTTATCATTGTGTTATAGTTTTATTTTCGATTATTACTAAAGACGTACAAATTATTAATACAAGTAAAGTGGATTAAAATTGTGAATACAATGTAAAAACTTCAATCTTCTAAGAAGCTCTTTAAGTTAAAGATTTTTTAAATAAATACTTCAATAAAAAATAAATAGGATTAATTTATTTATGGAGTATTTTTGAAATTGTCATCGTATATAAGTTAATGAAAAAACCAAGTAAATCCTTTCCGAATGAATATACGCATTTTTGTTCCCAGATTTAAAAAAAAAATGAAGATTTTTTCCCAAAAAACGCTGCAAAGTGAATAAAACTATTATTACGTAGTGTTTGTTTAAATATATATTATACTTAATGAAAATTGCATAAAGTAAACATTATTTTGATATTAAGAAGTGTAAATGAACAAATGGGCTTGCTAGTCGTAAAAACGTGTAAAGTATGATGGTGCAAACATTCCCTTACCTTAAATATTATATTTTCCTCACTTAAAGTGATCATCCCTCGAGATAAACTATAAAACTAAAGATGGTTTCCTTGGCTCGCAGAGATGGTATAACAGAAAACAAAATATTGTACATAAATTATTAGATAATTATTTTAAAGCTATCTAAAAAGCTCCTCAAAATAAATAATAAGGCAACATCGAAAGCTTTGGTTATAGATAATTTAAGTTATCGTACAATATTATGATATGAAAAATTGATTAAATAGTGTAAAAAAATATTATAATGCATTCGAAATTTAATTTTAAAGAATACTTGCTACTTAATATCGATATTGCATGTTACAAAAAAGGTTTTTTCAACGCACAGAAACCGAATTTCGTGAGTAGACTGGAATTTAATTCAAAATTTAAATTTCATAGCCCATTCTATACGAAGAGTTAGTACTATTTGAAATTTGACTCGACTTGTATGTCTGTAATATAGGTCACTATATAATTTTTGTAGAAAGGGTGTATAAAAAATATAGTAAAGCCATAATAATTATAAGAAAAAGTCTGCGAATGCGAATAAATTTAAATATTTTTAGCTAGTTATTTTAATTTAAAAAAAGCAATGAAAATAGACGTAATAATTTGAATTAGTTAGAATGTGCCTGAAGAAACATGAAGCGATATTCAAATCGTGATGGTTTGTCTTAACAGATTATTTTCTATATTGAATATTTGTTACCAAATGGCTTAAACTATTGATTAAATTTTATGTTTGTGCGTAATTGTTAAATAAACTAACTATATTTTTATATTTTAAAACTATCGTCCAAGATTATTAAGTGATGATTTTATCGTGAATGCTCCAAATGTGGAACATATGGAGACATATATTTTATTGAGAGACTGATTTTCACGAGAACTGATGGCCAGCCCATTTGCTCAACTCAAATTGATAACCCCCCAATGTGTGAGCTACAAGCACTTATCACTTTATTTATTGTTGAGCTGAGTGCGTTATTGGATTTTTATGAGTATCATATTAAATACATAACTCAGTTTCCAATTCTTAGTAATCAAATCAATTTCTTTAACGTGTCTTATTATTTTTCGCAAAAATATTGAATATAACGATCTTCAAATTATAAAAAAAATATTGTGAATGAATCATTATACAATCTATCATGCGTCCAATCCCACACACGTGTATGCTTATCAATTTATCCACTGAGGTGGCGCACCAAGCTGATGTTCGGTTAGTTTAAATATTATTTTCCATTCATAAGGTAAAGTTTATGGCAAATTATAGTGATTTTAGGAAATTTGCCGAAAATACCCGAAGTCCTTCGTGTCGAAACTCCGTGTCTCGTCTACGTCTACAACCTGTGTGTTGGTTTTCCGGCCGAGCCAAACATGAAAATATAATATCTGTAATTGGAAACGAAATGAAAATAATGTAATAATAGAGGGGATGAAAATTGCACGTAATGGAAACACAGGCTATTACTGGCGAGCTCGACTGTTTACTTCAGGCACGAATGGAAAATAAACCGATCGACTCCAAGCTGGACGGAGTAAAATTCTTTAGAATCGTAATGCAATTCTAAGAAGCGACCTAACGTCATATTAATTTTATCATTTTGCACTCTTTTATTTAAAAAATAAAGGCGCATAACCTTTTTACACGGTATGTGGAAGATTGCGTGAAGAGACACGACGCAAATTAGTGAACCGTGCACGTAAAAATATTCCTCTCTCCCATTTAAAAGTAGCCCTTTGACTTTGCAACTAAATCCGGCTTGTGACAATCATATTAAAAATATTCTATAGTAAACATAAAAAGGCATTTTCAAAACGATAACACTGTGAAAATTACATGAAGTCTGATTACTAAAATGTTGATTAATAGTTGTAAAATAGCATAAACTTGGCTAATAAAAATAAAAATTCATTAAATGCCAAGACTCATCAAATGATTTGTAAGATAAAAGAAATACCTGTGGATAGTGTAATGAAAACCAACATTTAGGGGTATCTGTTCAAGGCTTACCTTTTTAAAATACATAGATATAAAAGAGAAAATTTATCTCGACATGTTGTTTTTTACAGGATATGCTTGTCAGTTAAAATAAGAGATCTCCAACATGAAAAGCAAACCACGCTGATTTTTTTTATGCAGCTACGGGAATTAAACCAACAACCGTTGGTCCCTAGCAATTCACAAACAAACTAACTCAATTAGGAATTAAATCAGCGAGACTAAGACTACCATTTAGAGTGCTTTGCACTACATGGGTACATTTAATGTCAATTTAAGTTAAAAGAATTGTTAACACCCTCGCCGTTGTTGAATACAGTAAATGATGAAGGTGTTGGCATTCATATGTGTATATAAACATAGTGGATTGGATACGATCCAATGCTATAAGTTGTATGACATTGATTATTTTAAATATTAATAGCAAATAATAAGGAAAATTATTGTATTTGCATGAATCATTACAATAAAAATATTTTTTGTAGATACATGTTGTCTTGCCTAATTTTTAAATACACACAAACATAAAATTTACGGGTTCCAAACCCATGCCGCCAGCACAATCTACTCAACCAAGATAGGCTACACATTCAAAGTCATTGTCGTTAAAAAGCTTTATAAAATCGGTCAATATTTTGTCGTATTTCGTAAAAAAAATCTTTCGATTTTATGGATACCGTATTTTTTGAATATTTTTTTGACGATTATTAAAGAAACTAAATATCGGTGTGTAAGTATTATATAATGCTAATAGCATTTCAAAGTTTGCATATCCTACAGTTAATCTTTCACCTTGTTTGTTGGGGTACTTATTTGTTAGAAAGCCTTATATTTTGCAATCCATAATGATATAGTTGACGAAATTGCGTGCGCCGCCAATGCGATTGCATGGAATTGAGTATTGCCAAGCTAATTATCAGTTCAGTAAATATATAATTTCTTATTCGGTATCAAAAGGAATGAATTGCTTTGGGAATAGACTTGATAATTTGAAAGCATTAAATTGATTAGCTTTTTTAAAAAGTATGATGCATAGCACCATGAAACATTTTAGCGTATTACAATAATAAATTGAATGGATCTATTTGACATGTAGACAATTTCTTGAAAATTTGACGTTTCTTTCAATAATATATAAAATGTATTAATTTTTAAAATGTGGTTTTATAATTATTTGATGTATTAAGAAATATAGCGTTTTTAAATACATGCCACATGATGAATAAAAAAATATAGTATTAAATTGTGAATTATATTGTAGTAGTCTTCTCGGTAGCGTAGTTGGTAGGGTGCGCGCCTAGCGATCCGGAGAATGTGAATTTGAATTCTCATCTGCTGGATTTTAAAAATCCGAAAAATGCATGATTGGATTCCCATTGGGTTAGTAGTTGTCTGACAAACAATTCTCGTGAAAAATAATCTGTCAAGACGTCTTCGCATTACGGAGATCCATCCATATGATCCTCTTTCGGAGTGAATGTCTTCACACCGTGTAGATCCATATGATCCACGTTGGGAGCAAACATAATATAAAAAAATAAATATAAAAATAGTGTTTTTTCATGTCGAGTATTTGTTAAAAATAAAAACAAATATTTGAAAGTGAAGATGTTTTCTGACGATGTTGATGAAGTCTGTTTATACTAATAATAGTTTTTAATAAATAGATGTTTCTCGTTTTATATCCACGTTTTCTAATTGAAGTCCATATAATATAAATATTTGTGTATAATAGATACTTGTCAGTGACTCTTTAGTGGCCTTCCGCAACTCAGTTGGACATTTATTGTTGTTACAATACTACTTACTAATATCTGGTCCTAAGCCAATCTGTTTGTTATTACTCGTTTATAGTCTTTAGTTAAATTAATAAACTTGCTTTAGTACAATAATTATTTTGGTAATTTCAAAAACACGTTCAATGGATTATAGAAAATAATTTACTGTTTTAAACAAAAAAAAAGTAAAACCGAACATCGAAGTTCAGACTAAGATTGAAATGTATATCAAAACTGTGGAGCCACAAATGTGAAAATATAAAATACTTTTAGTAAATGGTAAAAAACAGTATCGGTAATGAGATTTTTAAAACGTCAAGTGAGATTAATTGAGTTTAAATGTAAGATCAATATATACAATATAACTGATTGAAAATTACGTAAAAATAAGTACAAAGAAAGTCAATTACTTGTTGAATAGTACTTCTTTAGCAGTGTTAGAATACACATATTTACAAAGATAGTATTTTTTATTAATGAAGAAGTGGTTTCTTTAACGTCTTGATAATTAACTTATTATAATACGTCCGTATTGTATCAAAATGATGTAGATGGTGATAAGATATACACTTAAGTGTGATTGTATGTTATTTAAACAAATTTTGTGCATATGCAATGGACACATTACATCCGGGAAAATTGTATTTTTAGTAATTAAATTATCACGATCGATAAAATGTGCGTGGCTTATCCGAAAATATTATCTTTGATCAAATTAAGTAGCATTTTTTAGACCACAAAGATTTCGATAAAAACAAATTTGTTTCAGAACGCAGAACAGAAACGGACTGTGTGATTATTACAATATAAAGATGTTAAAATTTCACGTTTGTTTTTTCATAATAAATAAAGACAAAATTTAAACTGTCCATATATATTTTTATCATGAATTGAAAACTGTTCCACATTAACGGTATGAAATCAAAACACTAAAATAATTATATAAATGTCGTCGTTTTATGGATTGTCGAATAAGCTTACCGTAAAATGTTTAGAAGATGAAAATAATATCATTTAAATACAAAAAGACAAGTATCTGAGCTATTTTTTAAAAGTCGTTTGGGTATTCTATCATGGAAATATAGAATTACAGTTTATAGTATTGTATAAACTATCTAATTAATTGAAACACGTTTTGTTTTTCAAATAAAACAACGTGGATATTTGATAAACCAATCCTAAAGCGACGATCGTTGATACTATTGTAAATTAAATAATAACATCTACAATGTAAAATCGATCGATATTAAATAATAGCATCTACTAATGTAATTGATACTACAGTACAATTTGTGAATTGTGAATATAGATTTGGAACAAAATACGTTGGGCGACTATGTTTTGTATTCTAGAATTTAATACTTAAAATGACTTTAGAACAGATATTACTTACAAGTTTTGTGAAATATATACGTTTAGGAGTAAACATCTAATGTGAGGATACAAATTAATATGATTATTATCGTGTGACTAAGTTATCATAATGATAATCCGAAAATTCAAAATAAGAATTTTTAAACTCATTTGAATCTGGTAATAAGTTTTGAAATAGTCAAATCTAAAAATTATATACATACATATAACGATTTATTTTGCGTTAGATAAAAAGAGAACTGATAGTTTATATAATGTATTAAATGTAATTATATATTTTTTGTGCGATATAATTTCTGAATCTAGCACTGGTAACGTAAACTGAAGTAGTTTTCTCAGTTGACTGTTTATCCGTCGTAGCTGAGCGCCGCATGGTCACCCTGGCTGGCCGACTGTAACACGGAACTGCTATCAGATTACAACAAGAAAAAAACATGCAACATGTCGTGCGTTTAAATGTGGGGTGACCAATAATTATCGGTGAAATACTAAAAAGTTTTATAATCATGTTTTTTATTTGTGTAAACCTGCGATGTTTTGAGTTTTATTCTGTAACATTTGGGCTATTTTTAGAAACACAAAGACCTAAACTATGAAAAAAATTAACGTTGTCAATAAATATAATTTAAGTATTAAATACATTCAATACCAACATGATATAGCAATTCACAGTTAAATATATATATATATCATATAATTGAAATTAGTACTGTGTGTTGTAAGCGTCGAGCTATTTTAAAAAATTTAAATCATTAATTTAAACCATTAACATCTGAAAAACCACTTTGGAAGTGATTTTTTTTAGAAAAGTGGTGTTGTTGATAATTTTTAATAATTATTCGGTAAAGTTTTATCGATTTGGAATAAAAAGCTTCAGAATGATTGATAAATTCTAATTATTTAAAATCAATTTCCATAAAGCACCATCGGTCAAAAATATTAATGATTGAAAAGTAAAAAAAATACATTTACAGTTGTCACTAAAATATCTTTAGTTTTTATTGGATACAGAATATTAAGAAATACTTAAACATTTATAAAGCCGTCATCGAAAGAATTTCCAAGCAATGAAAAATCATCTATGTTTGTATTATAAATGAGAGTACAAACATAGCTTAATTATTTATCCATATAAATCTTGGTTTCCGCTTCATATTGTCGATGCCAGAAACCATTTCGTAAAGTGTCAGATTGTTTTATAAATATTTAACCTGATGATATCAAAATCAGAATTGGTATCGTAATGCGCTGTTATCATTGTATTAAAATGATTATACTTCAAAATACTTTTCCAACAATCAAAATGTAATTTAATCTTCGTATTAAGAAAAAAATTTTAAGGGTTTTTTAAAACGGTATTTCAGTATTTCTTCTGTGAATGTTAAGACACAAAATTTATTTACTCGCTTATTTTGTAATAAATTTGTATAATATTATTACAAAAGTATTAAATATTCCATGTTGTAACATTGAGCTGGCGTTGCATGCGAGCTACATTGTAATTCTATTGTGACTGGTTGATTCTAGGCCAAAAATAATAAAATGCAAATGGGCAAAATGGCGTAAAAGCAGGTTGTCGAAGAGACGACGGCGCGTAAAAAGCGAACTTTGAATTTGGAAAGTCGATACATCCGGTCGTAAATTCAAAGCACGGAACTGAATAAAACTTTTTGCATGTATCTGATTAGACACACATGTGACAGTTTGTGAGGAAACGCCGAATGAGAAATTTAAACAACTTCACATGAAAAACTTTCCTACTCGTACAATCTGAAAGGGATCGACGAATAAGAATAGACTTCAGCGCCAATGATTATGACGGAATAAATTATTTTGAATGAAGAACGCCGCAAAACGTTCTTTATTTGAATTTTGTCGTGACAGATAGACATGGTTATACTAACGACATTATTAAAAAAAAAAAGAACACCGGATTGCAACGTAAATAAATATTTGAATTTGTATCAACTGCATCATTGTAGATCATAGAACTGGCATAATTGATAAATACTAAAATAAAATGAATATAATAAGCATTGATAAAAAACGATAAAAAGTTCTTTATACGATCGGTAAATATCAGTTTGCATTCATTTTTAAAATCAGTTATTGGTTTATATGTGTAATTTTAAAAATAATGTTTTTGATATTATATAAATATTAATAACTTTATTAGTACTATTATTAAAATTACGATATTTTCTTCAAGTATTTCATGGTTGTTTGTAACTATGTCTGTGAACTTTTATGAAAATACGCAAACGATACTCATTACAGATCTTACAAATAAAATTTGATAAAAGCTGAAAAATGGCATAATTGAGAGATTGAAGTATCTTTCACAGCATATAAATATTTTTTTATATTATTTGAAATCGTTTATAATACATAGATTTTTTATATTTGATAATTATCAATATGGCAGGTTAAAATTTTTAAATCATTGGTTGATACTGTTTTGTCTCCCTTCTGAAAGTGTAGCATATGATCTCAGCAGTTTGAAGATAATGAATTAGGCATATTATGGATTGTCAAGATTTATTTTTTATATGTAAATTATTAAAGCTTATGTAACTTTTTATGAAAAAATTCTTCAGATTTCGTAAATTTTACTGTAGCTTTATTTATTATACAGCGAAATAAAAATATAAAATTTATTTGTTTTTTTGTGTGTTCATCACCTTCAAGCCTACATTCGTCTTGTGGAAGTTTTAATAAAACGGACATAAATAAATATCAGGTTTTACTGTAACAAAAAATATAAGGCAATACATTTCTTTGTAAAGCATAACCTAAGCATCTTATTGTACCTCCATCACTATTGGTCATAATTTATTTTGGGCTTTTTTAGCACTCCAGCGTTGCCAACGCGAGAAATAAATAAAGCCTTCGAGTCGAAGAGATTTGGGTGAAGCATTAGGGCAGTGACGGAGGAAGGAAGCGGATTCGCAAATTCGATTTTGACGCCGAAACAAACGTGCTCTATAAAACCGTCTTTGCGTGTCTATTTTATCGGCGCCAATAAACGGACCAAGTTTTTCCAATGTTTGACGTGGAGTGGGTAGAATCGGAACTTAAGTATGTTTCAGTTTAATGCGAATAAAACGGCATGTAAAATGTACAACTCTGGATTTTATTAGTGTTATTCGTGAAACAAAAAAAAGATTTAGTGAAAGGCGTAAAAGATGATGAAAAATGAATCCCTAAATACACTTAATTTACATTTAAAAAATATTTCAAATTCTTTTAAAGTCAATGCGTTTTCCGAGATGACTGCAGAAAACTATGATAACAATGCTTATTTTGTAAGTATTTATTGTTTTAACACAGCTTACGGGGTATGTTTTTTTAAAAATGTGACACACATGTATGAAATTGGAACGCATTGATTAATCAACCTAAAGT
>JAGVSQ010001679.1:0-27902 GCA_022683975.1 Rhyacophila evoluta | reverse complement strand
TAGATCCATATGCTCCACGTTGGGAGCGAACATGGTATAAAAAAATAAAAAAATAAATAAAAGACCTTCTCAGATCGGTTCGATAAATAATTAAATGCAAAGATTCTGCGTTTAATGACAAGCGTGGTCTATTTTCATAACGACTCAGTAATAACGCGGCTTAATCAGAATAGAAACCATTATATGGTTACCAACCAACATTTGAATCCATCTGATACTGAAAAGTGCTATCGTCCGTTTCGCCACAGAATATGGTCGTATAACAGGTCTGAAGAGGTGGTGAAATCTGTTGGTTATTTTCTTTAGATACCTTATTGCAAAACGCAATAATTATAATATTGCAGTAATTACAACAAAATTAAAGAAAATAAGAAATCATAGCAAAATATTGATTCCATTAGATTAGATCATGAGGAAAATTGTTAATTACTTATTGAAGTGACATTTAAAAGGTTCTAGTTGAGTAGTTCACTATACTTTCTATCGATTGTTTGTTGATTAAATATCTGCAGTAAATTCCGAAAAAGCTTCCACGATATTTATAGTTTTCAAATTCTATTCACGTTTTTTTTACACTACAGATCTATTTTTGCTCTCTATAATCATGTGCAGTTTAGTTTCTGATCTTGAAATCTATCTCAATTTGAAATATGTAATTTCTTGAAGAAAAGATAACTTGTTATTGTTTCGATGTTATAAAGGATTTCCAGCAGGGATTAGTATTATATTGTTTAAAGTGTGTTAAAAACATTTTAATATCCAAACGTAGGATTCTGTAGAGCTTAATATACATATGAGTTCCTTTTTCTCTAACAGCTTTTCTATCTTAGTATTTTTTTTAGTTTGATAGTATAAGTACTATTATTGGTGGTGCCTCAGTATATAACTACATATATTATATTATTTTACATATTGAGAACATTACAAATTTAAAGCCTTCACAACATAATAAAAGATTTTCAATTAAACATATTTATAAACCAAAGAGTAAAAATAATGAAAGAATTTAAAAAAAAATAGAATAGAAAAGAGAGATAGCCTACGGAGACAAATACATTGATGATATTCCAAAAAAATGTAAAATACCATCCATATATTATATAATGATTCAGATGGAAGATTATTGGGGCGAACATAAACATTGCCCTCTGTGTTGGCATAACTATTGGCAGGTTAGATCTGTTCTATAGAATGAGAATATGGTCCATAACGTATGTTGTACACAATAAAGGATGAAGATCGAATTACAAGTGAGTCTATAAAAAATGTGTCAAGTTTTGCGCAAGAGAAATGTAAAAATGTCGAATGAAATGCGTACGTGCACAAAGGTGCGTACCACAAGCGCGTTATCTTTCACTGCCTACTTCTTCAATGACATCTTTTCCGGCGCTCTCCTCAGTGACGCGAGGAGTGTTAATTCCGACACGTGCTACGTCTAAATACCCCAAGCGGTTCAACTGTCATCGAACAGGGATGACGCAATTCACGTTGTCATTATAATATTATTATTTAGCGCAACGGACATCTGAATGCGCGGAAAATCGTTTAGGAAATATTGCGTAAGCCTGTGGTTGCAAAACTACGGGCTAGATTAAATCCTTTCTTTAATGAGTTTAAATTTCACCATGGACATGATCTTCTAAACATCCTTTATTTGACGACTGAAAAAATAGCTCCTTGACGTCGTTCCGTTGTTCTATCGCAACTTTTAAAAGGATAATATTCTAGTATTGAAATATTATATTCTCGATATTAATAGGCCCCATATAGTTACACTATAAATCATGGACAGTGCGTGCAAACCAAACTCACAGGAGGCTGTTGTACTTTTTGTACTTTAACGAGCACCTCACATTCATTATGCCAAGATATACTCCTGCATAACGGGTGTGGAAACGTGGCGGTCGGTGGAAGGTAAATATGTTTAAGTGAATCATTCATCAACATATTTATATTATTTATCAACGGACAACGGTACTTATTTTACATATTATATTTAATATAATATGAAGCATACTCCGTAGATTAGAATTTAAATGATAAAAATTTTATTACCACTGAGAATTCCGAAACATTTATGTATCTGTCTGATTCATAATCTTTGACAGGGCCTAATACTATGTCCTGCTTGAATTCGGCATTATTACAATTATCAATGTTACCATCGCATGTTCTTATTTCTTGAAATATATTATACAAAGATAAATATCATTTTCGCTTCAGCATATGAATTTTTAGTATATAGATCGTGTCTAGTTTTCAATTATTCGTGTTTTTTACGAATAAAAGTGAAGTCTAAGCGCTGTGTACCGTACGTTTACGAGCCGATGTGTTATACATCACACGATAGTGGGCGACTAATAATAAGTTATAAAATACTATCCATGGTCCATGGTGAATAGCACATGTAGTTGTCAAACATCATGAGCCGTGGGCAGCGGGTTTGAGCTCGATAACTTTTGATTCAATGGCAATCATATCGCCGCCGTGGAGCGAAAAGTCGCTAACAAATTAAAAGTTTTAAGATAATGAATGTTGTGCAATTGTAATTATAAATAAATAGCTATGTGACCATGAAAGTTTTTTTAGCATTAATGTTTGTATTGAATAGCTTTTACGTATTTTAATATAATTATGGCTCAATCAGATCTCTAAATTGCGTAAATATATTTTAAAAAAAACAAAAACATGTGTTTAATGATTATACGTAATATTGTTCAAATTATTAACGAACAACTTTACCCATATAAGCGGACTTCAAAATTATGTACTTTTACGTGCCTATGTAACTCATTTTTACTATAAACGTCGGTGACTTGACGATAGAGATCGATGTGTTCTGGTAATTCAGAGTTACATTACTGAAGACATTTATGGCAGGTCAATCATTAACTAAAAAAAAATACAAGATGTGCACCTCAAATGTTATCAGATAAAATTTGGTTGTGTTTTTTAAATTGTAAATAAAATATAGAAATACAATTTATTATTGAGTAACACTAGGCTCTGCAATGTTGGAGGAAAGAAAATGTTGACAATTGTACAAAACACTTGCATATAACATAAGTTGCATTTGCAAAGCGTCGTGATGCGACGACGTTTTTTAGCGTTATTGTGCCGGCGTCGCGTGTTGAGCTGTACGTTAAAAAGCTCTCCGCTGTTGTTGCACTACATGCAATGCGCTCAGCTTTCGACAGCGGCGGAACATAATTCATTACGTTGTGGACGCGAACGTTAATTGCGTAATTAAATTAAAGACTTGCCGCGGTATGCTTCCTATGGAAGTAGATGTAACCACTACGCCACAAGAACACTACACGCGTCGAGAATTTTTTTAATAAATATATATATTCATAATTCTCTGGTAGTTTGTAATATCGAAACGTCTAATATTGTTTTCTTGACCCAATATTTTAATAACAATTTTTTTTTGAAATCGTTAAAAATATAATAATATAGTAAATATAACTTTGAGAAACACTGTGGATATGAGGATTATATTGTATCCTATAGATTCAAACAAATTAAGTATAAATTCAAACAAACGACAGGCGATTCTTGAAATTTTAAAATAAATTTTATGTTTTAAAAAAGGTGTGTAGTTTTGGATATTTGTAAGTGGGTTGTATTTTTTATATTTGAACTGTGTTGTCCATATAATTATTTTTTTATATTCTGCTTAATGTTAACAGCTGATAATTGTCAACAAAAGTCAGTGATCACAATAAACAGCTTTCACTGTAAAATAAAAAAATCGCTTTAATTATACTATTGTATTTGTAAAAAAATTTTGTGATCTTTCCGCTTAGGAATGTTTTGTAAATCTGTGGGAAAAAAATTTATCGATTGAATATTTTTCATGTTTCAGAAATACCTTCATCCGTTGAAAAGTCCAGAAAATGTGGGTCTTGTGGATGCAACTGTGGTCGATGAAATATTTTTCCAAGTGCCAGCGATACTGGGCATCCATGAAGTATTTCTCGAAGAACTGAGGAAGAGACTAGAGACATGGGATGTCAAGCAGAAAGTCGGAGATGTCTTTCTTAACGTGGTAAGTCGCAAGAAGCGAAGTGAAGCATATAGAAAATATGGAATTCCACATTGTGATATCTTGAGAGATTGTTTTTCATGACGATTGGTTGCTAACCAATCACTCAATTTGATAAGTTTATATATACTGTACTTAAATGATCATTAAAAACATATTTATTTTTATGTAGCTTCTGGAATTGTACCTGCTCTCTTTTCAGTTCACAAAACCATCTGTTATGGAAACGTACACAGCATTCATCAACAACTGGAACAAGGCAAAAGAAACCATCAAAGCCACATCTTCATCAAGGCCAGCATTTGCCAGATTTCTAGAGGCCATGGCCCGTGAACACAAAGGAAAGTTGTCATTGGACAACCTGCTCATTAAACCTGTCCAGAAGTTTCCACAAAATGAGCTTTTAATTCAAAGACTGATTAAACATACCGGTAAGTGAAATTTGAATGTAACCTTTCTGTTTTTATCAGGATTGGTTATAATCTTCATTTCATTTTATAAAATAATGTTAAGCTTCCAATATGACACTTTTGATATTACAGAACCATCACATCCGGACCACCAACTTCTTATAGAAGCCCAGAAAGAAATCCACGAGCTCCTCGTCCGGATAAATTGTACAGAGCGTGAAAGCTTGGAACTAGAGCAGCAACAGCAAACTCTACGAGAACTGGAGGCATTGGTTGAGGGACTGGCTAATCTTGTTTCCACAGATAGATCCTTCATCAGACATGATACTGTTTCTATGCCATCGGGTCAAGCTGCAACGAAGGAGAGGGCTTTATTCTTGTTCTCTGATCTCCTGCTCATCACCAGTATAAAAAGACGGACAGGGACAATAAGGAAACCTTCAGCTGTGTAAGGATTACTTTTTTATATTCTTAATTTTAAAATACCAATGCCTTTTTTAAGACTATTTTAAATTCTGATGTCAAATTGCAATGACTACCTTGAATTGATTTTCAACACCTGATTAATTTGCTGCAGTGAAGTTTCAGTGATATAGCAAAATATTTCTTTTCGTTAAAGAAATACACTGTCTAAATAAAATATGAAACATAATGTTTTTATTATTATATTTATTTGTTGCAGAGCATGTCCTGGCAGCTTGGCGAGCACATTAGATGCAAATAAATATAAACTATTAATGAGGATATCATTGGATGACTTGGAAATTTTAAAAGGTATGCCAAAATTGAAATTTATTTCAGATTATTCACTATATATACTGCTCTTGTAGGACTATGTGGACCAGTATTATTATTAAGGTTCTTTGGGAATCTTAATAGTTAAATTTTTTTTAGAATCAATAAGAAAATATCTATTCAACTTCTTGGGATAATTACTTCATTTATATTATCAATAATACTCTTCTACTTATAGCCAAAGATGAAAACCTCCGTCGGATAATGCGTGAAATGGAAACCCTGACTGAAGATGTGGGGGTACTTTCGCAGATCTCAGAACTGGCAAGTGCTTTGCGGTGTGGGCATGCTCAATTAGAAGAAGTGGTTCGTGATATGATGGCAGGATTAGGCAGACAACTGGCTGAGAGGCAAGGCAGCGATGCTCAACTGTCTTGTTTGGAGGTTGCAGTAAATACACCGTAAGATCTTAAGTTATGAAACATCATCGAAAGAGAAAATACCTCCGAATTGCTTTTCATTAGTAAACATTTCTAAAGAGTGTTAATTTCTAAAGACTTAGGATAAGCCAGATACAATATCAATATTTCACTTTCTTTACATACTCAATGAGAGATTATATATTTGTTATTATACTTGATAAAATCTGTTGTCTTTTTTAGGAATGGCATTGAAAACCTGACATTTGTATTCACTAAGTCTGAAAAAAGAACGAGTTGGGAAGAGATATTCAATGAAGCCAAGCAAAAGATAGGTAAGGATACGTTCGTATGCTCTTTTACACAACCTCTGATTTAAGCTTTTGTTGGATTTTGGTAAAATATTATATCATTACTAAAATTTCAGCTCTGTCAGATGACAAACGGCCAGCTCCAGAGTTTGTAAGTCCAGTTCCAATAAGAAAAACCCGAGCCGGATTGCAATTTACATGTGCGGCACCTACACTAGCCGTTGGCATCAACTCTACCCGAGATGTTTGGGTAAGACTTCTTCTCATGGAGCTTTATTTTACATAAAAACATTAATTATTTCACTTTTTCATGAATTGGCCATCTTTTATATCAGGTGGAATAATAATGATAGCCATGTCAGTTTAATTTTTGAGAATTTATATATAATGGTAATTTAGGTGCCATATGCTGTTATTACCATTATCAGATGGATTAAATTTTATTGAATATATTTTATTTATTATATGCTGTAATAAACTATTAACTAATGTGAACAAACATGATCTTCCTAAGGAATTCGCATAAAATTTAATAAATAATTTGTGAAAGTCCTCCTTATCAGTAGATATCAGGGATTGCTTAATTGATATAATATTATATATGTTTTATAAATTAAAGGTTTGCAACAGTGATGGCTATGTTGGACAAGTGTGTGTATTGACACTGCAACCAGAGCCTCAAGTGACATCATGCAATGGCGTTTGTAATGCACGTATTCTATGCGTTGCTTGCGTTCCTCCTCCTCCGCAGATGAAGACTTCAAGTTTGGCAATAGCAAGTGAATCACTAACTGGGTAAATTTATTTACTTGATACTACATCCTTTTCAATTTATTTGCCGATTATAATAATAATCTATCAATATTTTTTTTATCTTTCAGGTTAAGCCGACAAAATTTCTCAAATAGTAAAACTGGAATTAGCATATCGATTCAAGACACTGATGAAGGAAATCAAAACATACGACTCGAAAGGTAAAAAATAAAACTCCTCTGAAAAGAGTAATAATCAACTGTAGTTATTACATGTGTGTTATGTTTTATTTATGACAATTTTTCTTTACTTAAGTACTTGTTGGACACTGAGCTCTCGTCAGATGCGTTATTGGATGATTTTGAGGGATGCACTTCCCGCGTTTATTGTGGGGATTTTTATATGGTGTCTCTGTGACGTAAAATTATCTGAGAGTGGTTGAAAATGATTGTGACCTACAGCTAGGCACCTGTCAATATAATTATTTGGTAATAATTTCTTATACACATTTATTTCTTTCCCATGTTTTAGTTCTTCATCAAGTGAAGAAGACGATGAAGGTTCATCTGCGGGTGAGAATGCAAGTGAAAATCAACAAAACACCAACAACACTCAGAATGCAAAGAACAGTTTGAACAATCAAGCAAATTCTAATTCGGGAGCAAATAATATTGGAAAGGCGGCCAGTGGAACTAATATTGCGATTAATCCTGTTATGAAATCTAGCTCCAATCCCAATGTTGATAAATCTGCAATGGGAATTGCTTCAGGTTGGTTCAGTATATGAATCAAAAAAATATGTTTAAATATATTTATTTTAATAAAGGAAATGAAAAACTGAGATCAATAAAAACAATTTAATATGTTTTTGGTTTCAGGAACATCTTCACCAAAGCAATCTATAGATGACAACAATAGTTGCAATCAGCCCACAATGTGGCTCGGCACAGAAGATGGCTGCATACATGTTTACAACTGTTCGGACAATATTAGGATCAAAAAAAATAAAGTTAAAATTCAACATGGATCAGGAGTTCATTGCATTGTGTAAGACACTATTTTGCCAAAATAAATATGGTATATGTAAACCAAAATGATTTTAAAAAAATTGGTAGTAATCACTTTTATAATTACCTTATATTTTATACGTTAGCTAGTTCATTAGTTTTCACCGTCTCCCCGGTTAGCGTAGTTGGTGGTGTGCATGCCTAGCAATCCGGGGAGTCCGGGTTCGATTCCCCATCTGTCGGATTTTAATAATCCAAAAATGCAGGACTTGGCCCATGAGGTTGAGAAATTGTCTGACAAACGATTCTTGTGAAAAATAAGCTGTCAAGACGTCTTCACACTGCGGAGATCCATATACTCCACTTTCGGAGTGGATATCTATACACTGTGTAGATCCATATGCTCCTCTTTGGGAGCGAACATGGTAATAATAAAAAAAAAGGTTATTGATAATGCTTTTGGTTGAATTCGAGTTTTATATTACTGATGATTAAATAATTGATATGGGTAAAAAACAAGGGGCTTAGCGAATAATTAGACAGTTATTAATTTTTGTGTCTTGGCGATTTTCTTATTTTAGCAAATTTTAATAATACATTTTCTTTGTTCTTTGCAGATACATAGACAATAAAGTGTTTGTGTCTTTGGCGAATGGAGACATCATGGTATACGTACGAGATAATGGTAATTATTTTGACTTCATCCCATACTACTTACTACTTGTAACTTTTTTGACCTGTTGCGGTGGGGCAATTACATAACATAATATTCAGAGATTGAATAAGATAACTAGGATATAATATTTTACTAATTATTTATTAAATTATTTAAAGCTTTTTTTTAGTTTCTTATATTGTTTTGTATTTTTTTTCAACTTGATATTATAATAGGAGGCTGGACCGAGCATACAAGCTTATCAATTGGAACTGTCTCTTGTCCTGTGACCAAACTTCTCTTGTCAGGTGGAAAACTTTGGTGTGCCCAACACACTAATGTGAAAGTGATCAATCCAAATACAATACAGGTACTCATCATAATATACCAATATTTATATACATCTAACCATTGTACTTGTTTCATAGATCTCACCACTTAATGCTTCTCTTTTCAACGATTTTTAACCCTTTCACTGCTAAGTAATAGTATATATTTGTTCGTGCTAATGATTGCTTCACAATCTTTGCATCCAGATTTATTTTTAAAATGTCGAATGGAAAGAAGAAAGGTCACTACATATATTGATGTCATAGGTTAGTATTACCATATTATATGTCCCAGTAATACTTACTATATTTAACGTATTTTCTTACTTCTGAAATAAAGATAACCTTAAAAATTTTCAGGTATTTGCATTTGAGGTATACTGCATATTTCATTAGTTAGACGCAATTAAAAAGAATGATTTTAGATGAAAAAATGAATCCTATACGGAATTAATATTCTTTACAGGTTGAAGATTCATTTTCTGTGAGTTCCGATAGTCAAAAGCCAATCAGTCACATGGCCATCTCTGGACTGGGAGTGTGGGTAGCACTTCACAACACAGCAGTACTTAAGTGTTACCATGCCAACACTAAAGAGATGTTAACTGAGCTAAACATTGCTCCGGCTGTAACAAAAATGCTGGCTGGTAAGTAGAATTCCTTTTTTTGCATAATATTATAATAGTATTATAACCCCTCATTGTTCAATAAATTCTATTATGCATATCATCTGATGTTTTTAAATATGAAATTTAAATTTAGGTTGTGATGACATTATAAGACAACACAAAGCAGCTTGCCTTAGAGTGACATCTCTGTTGGCGTGCCGTGAACTACTTTGGGTAGGAACAAGTGCAGGAGTTCTTCTTACTGCATCGGCAGCTCCACCCCGACCACCTGCACCACCAACACTCTGCGGTAATGATCGTAAATTGTACTCTTAAAATAAATCTACAATCATGAGCATATAATGAAAATGCTTTTTGATCAAAGTCACTGAAAACAAAATTATTTTAAAATACCTGTTGTATAAAATAATCCAAATTGCAGATATATATATGTTTCAACAAAATACACTGTATGAGTAAAACATAATTTCTGGTATTAGAGAACCTCTAGACCAGTGCTCCGCAACCTTTTATATTCTGCAGCACACTAAACTATCAAGATGAATGTTAGCTATTTATTTAACCCATATTTAGAATAAAATTTGTTTGATTTATTAATTATATTTTTAATAGGACCCTGGCAGTAAGAATATATCATTTACATTGCTTTTACTTTTGTCATGCAAAAGTTAAATGATTTAACAATTAAAATGAGTTTCAATAATATTTTAGGTATACCCCAAGGTCATACTGGTCACGTACGGTTTTTGACAGTAGTTGAAACTTCTGGACCTACAGGAAATGGCTCAGCCACTCTCATCGCTCAAAATAACACAAATCAAAAGCCATCATTGCTCAGAAGATCCATTCATTCGCCAAGTAAGCTGAAAAGTTCCTCAGAAACAAATACCTGCGGACAACTACTAGTCATTTCCGGAGGAGACGGATATGAAGATTTCAGAAGCTCAGGAGTTTCGGAAATTGCTGGAAGAGAAGACTCGACAAACCACCTTTTGCTCTGGCGGGTTTGAGCTGAATTAAAGCCATAGTGAAACAGTTGTCTGCTTTCCAAGTTCCTTCGCAAATGTTAGAAGAAGCTGGTCACCGTTCGATGTTCAAATGAATATATAAAGTCTTTACAATTCCAACCTTAATGATTCACAGACAACAGCTAATCTCTTTATTTTTCGATTGAACTTAAAACTTCAATTTATAGGATTCTTAAAAACATTCCGTTAATTATCGCCTTATTTTATTAAGTACACATAATCGTCTTAATTTTATTATCTCATATGGCTCACAGCCAGGGAGACATTTTCAGATGAAGAGCTATGAGATATTTGATATTGAATTATTTTTAAATCAACAACATAACTATTTTATTTAAAAAAATATATTAAACAATACATGACAATATTGGTGTTATTTGTGTAAAGTTAATAACAGATGAGTCAATGTATAACAGATACATTTCTGAAACATTCCATTTGTATGTTGAACGATGCAGTGATTTTGTTCTCTGATTTGTTTGGAACTTGGAACGAGTTTACCAATCGATTGTAAAAGTGCCAAAGTATATCTCGCTCAACTGAGATTTGGTATTTAAACTTCCAATTTTTAGATAGAATTTTTTTTTAAAGAGTCAAAAAAGAAATTAATTTTTAGGTTTGATTAAATCAATTTTTAATAGGTGTGTTATTGTCAAATACTGATGCATGAATACTACCACTTAAATAGACAAATAGTTTTGGCCCCCAATTTAATTAAAGTGAATTATATTTTTGTCAATACCTACGAAAATAAAACCATAAATGAATCTATTTGTCATTTTCTCAAATATGTTAGATCAATTGAATCAATTTTAGATTGACAAGTGGTAAAACTATTAGGCGTTCATTCAGTCATAATCCTTTACATGATTGGTTGTTAGTTTAATATAAATATTATTTGATTTAGAATGATACACACTATTTAGATCTATGTAAATCCTGCTATTAATATGGCAAGTTTGTTTTTATTGTATCTAATGCATAATTACCATCAGTTACAAATATTAACAAGTTGTTCATCATAGAAGTCTCCAAATTTCTGTTGAGAATTTAGTAAATAAATTAAAAACTAAGATGTAATTTCATTTAACCAATTGAATAAATAAATCTAAAAATCACATGGCTTGTTTGGCTTGGTAAATGAAATTGCAACTTTAAGTATCATTATTATAATAACAATGTATTTGGAGGAATCCCCTTAATACTAGCATTGGATGTAGAATAAGGAGCCACTGCTAAATTGAACTATAATATTGTATAATAGAGAATAATATTAAATAAAATAAATTTCAAATTTACTATTCACAAATTAATATTTTCCTTCCAAACAAGCTATCGAGTTTTCCGCACGTCTGTGTTAGAATTTGTAGTAATAATAAACTTATTAGATCTGAAAATTATGTTGAAAAGATGGTTGCCAATAGATAATGTATTAAGTGTTACTCTTCGTGATTCATAAATTATGAATGTTTGATTTTAATACACATAATTGAACTCTACCAAATTTTCCCAATTAAGATGCATGGTGAGAGTTGAGAATGTTTATATTAAATTTTATTGAGTATTTATTACTCCTATAAAAATATTTTCACGTCAATTCCGTCTACTATTGAATTATGTGTACTTGATTGTGGTTAGTCAGGTGGACATACAAAAATTCTGAACTTAACCCAACCTAACATAATCATATAACTTCGTTGAACTGGTGTAAAACTAAATATTATCTAACGAAATTAATTTTTGTAGTATTCAGGTTTTTTGTTGAAAAGTAAGAACATGCATACATATACTTGTATGCAATTCTATGATTGTTTTCCAATCTTACACCTACAAATTTATATTCATATCTTGTGATGCACACTGACACAATTGTATAATAGAAATAAAAATAAATGTTTTAAATGTATAGATGAGACACTATATCAAATTAATTCAATAGAATGATGTTAGTCGTAGACTGTTAACGTAAGATCAGTATTGATAATGTGAACTAGTGATACTAAAATAAATATGTAGTGATTGTTATGAATTCATAGACAAAACAGGCATTCAAATATATTAAACTTTCATCTAAAAATATATATTTTGCTCCACTATAAAAAATAATTTAATGTTGAAAATACGTTTGGTTCGCTTATGTTGATAGTTGTGAAAAATGAGATTAGATACAGTATTAACAAAAATATCAACAGGAGGAATTATTATTAGTCAATCTAGGTACTGAGATAGTTCTTGAAGAATATTAAATCTATTTTTTTAATTATAAACTCCCATATCATTGATCTACCTTCATAAATATGTTAGACTGTTGTTGAAAATTTTATGTTGATTAAATACGATTGATATTATATTCTTATGCACACATTGCAGGTATAAGTTTAAAGTTTAACCCTGTTTTATTACAGCTTATATGAAGTTCTAAAAAAAAATCTTTGCAACTTTATTGTGTCACATTTTTCTTATACACACTAAAAATAGATTCTTTGATGAATTAAAAAAAATGTTGTAAAAGATAGTACAGTGTTGTTCCTAGGTAATGCATATTAAAAATATTATTTATGGTAATGAAATTGCTTTGTGAGTTTTTGATAATATTATTTTAGAAAATTATTGATTATTCCCACAACCTGATGATTTTGTTATTTTCTCAAAGAGATAGTCATTATTGTTATAAATCAATTATACTTGTATTATTTTTTGTATCATAAGATAACACTATCATTATAGCGTTTGCTCCATGCGGGATTCATGGATAAAATTATATTTTAATAGTGATATGAAAACTTTTAGTTGTATGTATAATTTTATTTTCGTACAAAAGTTATAGTAGGTGTTATAATACTGTAATCTAAGTTAACATGTATTTGAGACAAACTCATTTGTGAGATTTTGTGAGTGTAACGCATTGCCTATTCAATACATCTTGTGTTTTTTGTAAACAGTAAGGCAGTAAGAATCAATCCTTTGCTTACTTACTGTGGAACTAATTTCATAAATATTTTTCAAACTATTATTTTAAATTGCCAACACAATTCAATAAAATTACGCTATTTTTGTAAATTTATTATAGTATTATACTTATGCTTGTGCCCATGTTTATTTTAAACTACAAAATATGCTAAAAAAAATCCTGAAGAACCAATTCAAATAAAAAATTTACTTCCCAGCATTTATCACCAAACACAGTACATTTTCATGGTAGTTTTCTTGCAATGTGTACTTATATTGTTTGGATCATATCAGCAATGCAACAAAATATGATGTATAAGGTATTGATCAGTTAGGTAGATTAGGTGAAAATGATATTTCTTGGCATGTAAATAAATTAAATAACATTTTACCACCAATTTCAGGCATAATACATATTTAAAACAATATATATATGTGTATATTGGAATTCACTGCTCCTCAGTGACAGTTTTTAAGACACAATCAATCTATATGAACAATGAAATTGAATTTTTTTATAAAATATGGAACAATCATACAACCTTTGTTTTGTTTTAAACATTTTGGCTAATAAAAAAGACAAATCGTAAAGATATTGGATTATATCTAATATTATTGAAAACGAAAAAAAAATTGTCGCTTCTGTCATTAATCAAAATCTTTCTGTTGCTCTAGAACAAACATTTGTCACTATAATCAAACCAATATCACCGTGATATATCCTTAAGTGATAAACTGTATTTTTATATAAAAAATATTTTTTATCAAAAAAAACAATACAATATAAATTAATTTGGTTCATTTTTCATTATAATGGCGTTATCGTGAAATTTTTTCCTACTTTAAATGTGTAGACTATAAAAATAGCATTAAAGGTTCAGCAATTTGTATGCTTCACATAATTGTATGTTAATTTTAGTATCTTTCACGTACTTAAATAACTTAACTGGGTGCATATATCATTTTGCTTCTTCTACTTTTCACAATATTAATTTTTTTTACTCCTAAATGATTCTTCCAAATTGATCTTGTCGCCCTTTGCTACCATATTTTCAATTCCATAATATCCCGAATAAGTATCCAACTGTATGTTTAAATACTAAAGTAAAAAAAAAATGTTTAAAAAAGCTATTATACCCATCACAATATAATCTGCCAGCTGTATTTGGAAATAAGGTATAATAATCATTTATGAAAAAGACATGTTGTGAAATGTAAACATACAGTACACTCATTTAACAGATGACTTATTTTGAATCAAAGCATTTTTAAAATCGAACCACATACTTATGTAGCACATTCACTGTTGATTAAAGCATATACTGATTTATTGATTTCCAATGTTCAAAAAATTAATAAAAGAAGGGATAGCAAAGAGCGAAACTAACATAATAGGTGATATAATGTGCTGGATGCGATGTGTACAGAACCGACATTTGTATATGATATGGACAGGCATTATCAGCACTGGAAGAGTTATTATGTATTATTTATGGTATTTGATTTCCCGAGACCATGCATTCATTGATTTATATTCTACCCAAAAATTTTATTTCAAAAATGTTATCAGTTTGTTTGATTATTGTGTAAATAAAAATAATGAGCTTTATTTTAATCATAAGATTAATTCAAATGTTACGTTTATGTGACAGAATTCAATGTCTTTTGTGAAATATTCCATAAATGTTTTACAGTGTAAGTACTTACTTAAAGTGTATTATTTTTCTCGTTTATTGTATAATTTATTATTATTGCCAGTTGAGTTATATGTTTATAATATTTTGTGTAAATAGCAAAAGATGTAATTTTAAAATTTCACTTAAGGTTTATCTATATTAATTATAATCCGTAGGTTTAGTTATTATTTTATTAAAAATTGTTAGTTGATAATAATTTTATGGTATGTACAGATATGAAATGCAAAATATTGATTTTGATAATAATTTTGAGTATAATATATGTATTTATTATTGAGAAAATCTGTGGTTTTATTGCTTCCGTCCTTTTACTGAAAATAAATAAAATTGATGGTATATTATTACTTCTTGAGAGAACTATCGGAATCTATAATCCTGTTTATTATATAAGTACTTGACCAACATAGTTCTTACATTTATAAATTATTCCATGCCAGTTGTTGGAAGCTTATGCCTTGAAGCTGTAGAAAAATTCAGATGCTTTTAATTGAATTATTTGAATGCATATGCAAATGGCTTCCGGTCATCATTAAAACAATTTTTTAAGATATCAAATGGTAGACTACGCAATCATTCTTCAATTAAATTCTCTCATACACTTAACCTATTTCAGTCCAAACATCATCAATGTAGAAAATCAGTTGCCATATTGTAAGTGGAGATAGATGGAAAGATTAAGGAAGAGATGCAGGTTGCCACACTTAAGTTTGTTATATCCATGCATCTGCTTCAACCACTCCCCAGTGACTATTGAATATACTTCACCTGTCCAGTGAGATCTTTCAAATTATACTATTTTATAACACTTATTGATTCATCATTTTAATAGGTAAGACACAAATCTTTTGAAATATCTAACAAAATCCTTAATCACTATAGCAATAATAAAAGTCTGTCCAACAGTCATTTTTATTTATATTTTTCGATAGGTCTTTACCATTACATACATAATGTGCTACAAATAGGTACCACAATAATAATATGATAAATATAAAGACAATATAATATTATTTTCCATCAGTTGACCTAAAAATTTGACACATTTATAACAACACATAGTTATCAAATGATAAAACAACAATAATTGTAATTTGGCTTGGGATCATCACATTTATTATGTTTGCATGAATATCATTTCAAGGATTTATTTAATATTTAACGATAGATCATCAGAAACTATTTATATTTCTGGAATTCTGAGATATAGATAGATATACATATTTATTGTTAATTCATATTTGAAATAATAAATTAAAATTTTACCATAATTCATTTTAAAGATACTAAAATATTATATTGGCCATTTAAAGTAAATTTGGCAAATTGGAGGCTTGGTACAAGATATAACGTAAAATAGATAAGTAAAAATCAAACTATTTAACGGGTGGCTGCTATAAGATCATATTAGTTCATTATTCAAAACTTTATTAAGTATCGTTCACTAAGCAAAAAATATATATCTAAAAAATGAATAGTTTTTCACTAAATATAATTTTCAAAATGCTACCCAAGCACCTATTGTATTATAATAAAATAAGCAAAGATATTATTCCTTTGTTCATAAATAATTTCATTTAACAATTGAGTCATCTAGTTCCTATCTACCATAAATGCACAAGAATAAAAATAAAAATCTAGGAAATCATATATTTTGTGGGCTTCGTTATTGGATTATGGATGCTTAGAGTAAAATTGAATATTTGCTTTATTTATATTTTAGGAGTAATTAGGATAATAATACGTAATTCGTTATTTTCAAATCTACTTTTTATAGGGTTTTATTGTCGTTGGGAACCTATCGACCTTTCATTATGATCTTAAATAGAGACTGGAATAAAACCTCATGTTTGGTAAAAAAATGACAAAAAGGGCACATATGGTGGATAGGAACTATAGAGCAGATGGTTAAAATATTCCTCAAATAATCCAGTTCCAAAACATGAAAACATTCATTCTTACTCAATTTCACTTAGTCTAGAGTTTGTAGTCCAGTTCAGAGGTATCACTGATAATTGTATTTTACCAAGGCAAACAAATTCACCTGCCAGAAAATTAAATTGTCTTCATCACTGTCAAATCGCCATGTGGTTAACCCAACCACAGGAAATTTAGTGACCTATTTTATTTTGTCTCTTGGTAGAGCGAATTTGCAAAATGAAAGTGCGTTGATTTTACTAATTAGAGTATATTTAAATTAATTAATAACTTCTTAATATCTTTCGTTTCTTAGGGATGTGTGCTATATTATTTTTAACTTCGGCATAATTTTGCTTCCTTTGTAAATGTCATACATTGTATATTTTTTGGCAATATTATTTGTAAATAATATTATATATATTTGGCAATATATATTATTTTGGTTTTTATTTTTCTAGTAATGACAACTTTAGAGTCAAACTCTTTTATTACAAGCATCAAATTTCTTACTAATTGTTGGGAAAGATTTATTTTGATAGAAACATTGCAATTTTTTAAGGACCACACTTAATTATAAATAACAGAGATACATGTTTCATCTGTAATATTTACTTTCACCGTCGCCAATGTTATGTGTGTATCCATAAAATGAAAAAATAAATCTCTTTATTTAATACGTTCCTTTCAGTTATTGGATCGAAATTGCTTTTGAACGTAATATCATTATTTGCATTGAAAAATTTCTTTGGAGTTTGAAAGAATAGACAAATTTAGGCTCGTGATACGCAAAGGCTTATAATAGTGGATTTATGTTTACCTTTTGATGCTTCTCAAAGCTGTGTTTGACTATACTATGATCTTTGACCGTGGTAGTGTTGGTGATTATTTCATAATATTAAGTACTTACAAACATTGACATACTGATACAGAATTGAGCATATTAAGTATAGAAATTTAAACAATAAGATGTGAGACATCCGGTGTGTAGGCAGGGGGAAGTCGAGGAAGGGCTGGAAGTGGGGCGCGGCGAGCTCTTGCTACCCCTTCTAAGGACCCGCTCACAGTCCTTGGCTCTCCTACCCCATTGGCTGGTCGACGCCCACCTGCTGCAAGTGATGCTCTCAGGGTTTTACGTTTCTGAAACATTATACGACAATAACATCACCACGAATAGCATCTGTCAAAGATAAGACGATTATGATGAGAATGATAAATAATTATTAATTACAATTTGATAAATTATGCAGAAAGTAATCTAATTTTACTGTTATAAAAGATAAATTAAGCAAACAACCTAAACCAACTTAAAACTTAATCAACCAGAATTCGTTATTTTTGTTAATGATTATTATAAAAATATCTAATAAGTTTCCATAAAGATGGTCAGAAAGAAAATTGTGCAATGGTATTTTCAATAATATATTTATAGTTACTTCAACTTGACCACGCCATTTGTCTGCTGCGTGTCTAGCCAATTCCAGTCGTTTTTGTTTTTTTATTTGGTGTTTTTTATAAGCCATTTCAATGACAATCAGCAAAACGCCACCCGCTATACCGGCCGCCACAAGAATAAACACGCCTGCCATATTCTTCAATCCTAAGGTATTAGGAGTTTTCTCAAACTGCTCACACTGCTGGACATTTCCTTGGAGGATCCACTGATTGTCAAGCGACTCCATAAAACCACCTGTAACAATACACAAAAAGATTCACTTATAATGCTAAGCTACTGTGATTGCTGTCAATTCTTGGAGAAGTGTCATTAGTAAGTATTTGGAAAAAAAAATGTTGACTTCTTACTCTCATGAAAGTCGAGTATTGCCAGAGTGACAAAATCAGCCCATGGTGATCCTCTCTGTAATCCGACCCCATAGCCAGATCTTCCAAAAAGTTCACCGGCTGTTACCAGTTCACAATCTTGAGCGGCCTCAAATTCCAGCCGAGAAGAATCCCAAATAAATGCCATAAGTTTACTGGAATATAAATAAATTGAATTAACACAGAAAAATGTAAAAGCTTCAAATAGAAATCCTAACAAACCAACTCTAATAGCAAAATATTAATAATTGTATTAAAAACGTAAATCATTACTTCTGCTCCTTTAACGACTCTTTTGGATAATAAAATATCGACGTGAATAATGTTGTATTAGAGTCAATCACTCTTAGTCCAATATGTCATTCGTATTTTATAATATTTTATATGTTTACTGACCCAATTTTAACATCACGAATAGCGTCTTCAGCGGTTGCATAATTATTAGCCTCCATTGTGCGATACATGTTTGATAATTCAACTTGTCTGCGGAAATACATGTCCACAGCTGATCCTCTTACTGTGGCGCAGGTCAAATTTTCCATTGTATTTCTCAACTGTAAGAGATATCATATTTTATAAACAATATGTTTTTTGTTAAATTGACAAAACGTACATAATACATATTATACATTATCATCAAAAACTTTGAACTAAGTGTGTGCTATGTATCATGTAGCATATATGAACTATGTGTGTAGGTGAATGATTTCTTACGTCATTAACATTATATCTATATCTGTGTAGCCATATTTTATTTAAAAATAAACATGATAAACAACCTACTCGAGCGTCATTGATTCCCGTTAACTTAGTTTTAGGTCTTTCCAACACGAGGAAAGCAGCAAGGTTAGCAGTGTATGAAGCTACGATGATCATAGCAAAGCCAGCCCACACCATTCCCAAAACACGAGCTGAGAAACTTCTAGGAGTACCTACAATCAAATAGAATGAATGCAATGATGGTGTAGATCTTAATACCCAGAGGTTATTGAGAGAATTCTAGTCATTAATAATTTCAAGCCTTTAAATTGATTGTTGAATTGCACAAACCTTCTCCAATTCCACTATTGAGCAGTACTCCCCAAGCAAACCAAATGGCACTTGATAGATTGAGAGCATCCTCTTCTGTGCCATCCGTGTTGGCTACTTTGAAGCGACCAAATGGAGAAAACCTATCCAGCAAATAAAGGACCAATGCTACCACGTGCACTGATACCATCACCAGGATCCATAGAGTGTTTGAAAAGGGTTGCAAAAAGGATACAAGTGTTGAAGACCTTGATGGCTAAAAATTAAAAAATCCAATGAAACCCAAGTACCATAGACAAATTATATCTATGTATTTTTTAAAGAATTACCCTTTGAAACAATAAGCAATCTTTAGTACAATCTTTATAATTTATTTAAAATGTAAAAAATAACAGCATGTTCAGTTAGAGTTTATTTAAGATCATCATAAATATTATTTGTGACAAACTTTTTTCTCCAAAATTGTAATGCCTTGATATTTGAAAGGTTTGCTGAATTCAATAAACTCCGCTCTCTCTGGATTGATTGTTAAAGGAGCAACAATCATGTCTGCTCGTTCATTCACCAATTCCCCTGCAAAAAAAAATTGTGCAATCATTTTAAAAAAATGATAGAAGTATTTGAGTGTCTGATGTCAACAAGTTTGTGATTATTGAACAGGTTCATAATATACGGTTTTATTTATGTATAACATTTTCCGCTAGTTGATTAAATAATATAATGAAATGAAACTTATGAGTATTTTATTTGTTCAATGTTTTCAATATGCCCGTCCTGATAAACAAATGATAATTAATTTATTGGTTTTTTCAGTATATCTAGGTAACTTATAATATTTTTTGTCTGTTATGATTAACTAATATCTGAGTAGAATATCAATTTGCAAATGAACATTTCCATAATTATTAAAAAATATCTATTTTCTTCTAATCTAATACTGTATATTAAAATTTTACAGATAGGCCAAAAACATAGAGTTTAGAATTCAAACAAAATAAATAAAATGGTTAAGAACAGCTTAAATATTCATTAATAATTGGATTTAAATTAAATTAAACAATAGACAATAACCTATTAATCCAGTCCATTCCTTTTTGGCGCCTGCTGCTGATGCGTTTTTCATGATATAATTTCCAAACTGTCCATCCGGTGAAAGAGCTACATGATATGTGAAATTTATTGTTCTAGATAACTCTCTTAGAAGATCTATACAATAACCTTTGCAGCAATACATATCTGAAAATCAAGACGAACTATTTCATAAATTTATTAATATTTAAGGTGATACTGAAAAAATATGACATTTTCATAATATTTTGTTGTGTCTAATTAAATTTAACATGCTACAAGCTTTTGTTAATACTTTTAATTAAAAGTGACTTTTTAATTACAAAAATTTTAATCCTGGTATACCATGTGAAGATAACATATGTGTATGAATTTAATTGAAAAATAATTTGAAGCAAGTATGTCAGAAATTAAACATAGGAGAAAGAATTATACCTGTTTCATCATTACTAGAGTTGAAATGTGGGCAGGGTATTTCATTGTGAGCACAATGCTCTCCATCATCAGGATTGATCCTACGAGCGTAGACAAATGGCTTTTCTTCAATTGTTAAAACTTTTAAATGTGTTGGAATCATAAATCCTTCAGGTTTTGATCTGCTTCTACCCATCCACAGTATTTGTGACTCGTCAAGTTTTAACTTCATTCTTTTTAAATCCTGAGCAAGTAAAAAAAAAATTTAAAAACAATTTCAATAAACTTAATCCTCTATGACGTAATTCATCAAATATATTTTTTTAAGGTAAGTTTTATTCAAAGTAAATAGACATAGCTGATATCCTGCATTCAAGTGAAAGTAATCTGCGTAATAAACCTAAGCACATTCTAATCTGGATGAATGTAAACATTTAAAAACCAGTTTTATTTCTTTATATACCTTCATACACATTTAAATTACTACAGAATATTCTGATTCATCTGGGGTTATTTTATTATTGGTACAATTAGTTTCCGAAACAGGATTATTTTGTGGCTACATCTATGGAACAATAGTAATAATATAATTATTAAGTACATACAGAAGAGAAAAAGTATTTTCCAACAGCCGGCTGATCATCAGGAGATCGAACATTTACAACCTCATATTCTGCAAATATTCGATCACCATTATCATCAAAAGCCACTTTTCCTGTGGCACCCTTTAGAATTTCTTGTTTCTTAATGTACTCAAAGAGTGTTTTCCCTGTTTCCCAAATTGATCCAGAATTGTCGCAGTCCTGAGGGGCCTCATGTATTTCTTCTGTTTGGTTCATCTTCCTTATAGCTGATGCAAGAACATAACTGAAATTATATAAGTATATTCGACATTGAAACTATGCAAAATGTAAGGACTATGAAATTCATATGAAACGTAATGTGTAAATGGTAGTGAAAACATTTGGTCTTTAAATAGTCTTTAGTTAATAATCAAGATCTACCATTTATCATCAATAGATAGTATTATAATATATATAATACTTTTGATCAATTAAAAATCATTTTAGAATCAAAGTGTACTCACATACTGTCCTGTATATGTGCCTGTTCACTAGTAGCATTGACAAGTCTAAGCCCTAACAGTCCTGCAGGGACATTTTTTGCAGCCAGAGCCTGTTCTGTCACCAACCAAACGAACCCGGCTTCAGTCATATTCAAACCAGCAGCATCTCGGAATATCACTTCTGCATCGGTTTTACTGAAAATGATAAGTAAATAAGGTTACAAGGGTTGAATAAATAATAAAGCAAAATATCTTATATTCAAGATATCAGCTATATGAAACAAAATTTTATTTGATAACTTTTATTGATTCTGGTCAGTTTTACTCTCACCTTGCATACATTAGGTAGACTCTTGCCTGTGCTCCTTTTAAATCTTGAAGTTGATCAGTAAAACTTTCCAGGCCTGGCTCAAATTCAATGACCGATTCTACCATAACTTTTATCTCAACGTCATCCTCCAAGCTTTGAGATGTTGTTTGAAACCTAAAATCATAGGTCATCTAGTTTAATTATTTTAGATATTATGTTTCTAATATTCATGTAAATATAAATTAATAATAAACAAAAAAAACTTCCGATCTCTATAATGGTTAAAATAAAATAATGAAAAGAAAAGATGTCTCCCCATTAGCCTGGAGGTTAGTGTGAGCACTACAAAGCAGAAGATTACGGGTTTAATTCCCACAGCTACTGAATTTCTAAAATCCACAAAATACAGGGATGCATGCACAATGGGTTAAGGAATTGGCTTACAATCAATTCTCGTCAAAATAACCTCTCAATTTGACAATGCAGAGATCCATAATATAATATATTATAATCTATCATATGAGATAAAATTTAAATATCTGAGGTTGTGTTAAACAAGTTGCTAATATTAATATCATTCCAAATAAAACTGAATTTCAATAAATGCCAGTTTTTAATAAATTTTGAATTCAATTAACCTTTGGCCAGCACAGACTAATAAGCCTAAATGGAGGTAAACATTTTTGATGTGGACTTTATTTAAATTTACAGAAAACATAAAAATAAAAAACATAGCTGAGGAAGACACAAATAACCAGGAAATTGTACTGCAATTAAAAATAATACTTATAATTTACACAGTCATTCTGTATGTACATTTAAAATAATTCATTATTATTAGGTGTGTCTTAATTGAGGTCATATCATAACTAGATATAGAAATTTATAGACTGCATTGTCATACTAATATGTTAATATTGTACTGAATATGTCTGAATATACTAAATGAGTATGTCTGAATAATATTTTTATTAATTTTTTTTTTTTAATTATTATTTATTAATTTTGTAAACATAATTTTTATAAAATGAAATTCAATATTTGTTTGCTAACCTTCCAAGAAGAGCCCTACCATCAGTATCTGAGCTATGAATAAAAATAACTTTCATGTAATTCAAATGCTTAAGCAATTCAACCCAAACATCAGCCTGGTGAGAATATGGCGGAACTGTCCTTAGAAATGAAACGTGAATATTTTTATCAGAAAATGCTGAATCTCTTGAAGATATACCGATGACAGGGATATGGTAGAATCCACTTGTGTAAGAGACTGCTGCTGGTGACAGTTCCCCTGTTAGAGGGTGTGACACCACGACAGCATATACCTAAAATAATAATTATTAATATGAGCAAAATATTAATTATCAAATTACATGAACTGATAAGACAACACAGAAACAGTGGTCCAATATTACTCATTCTATGACAGAATAGGTGTTCTAAATAGTTTTAACTTTTTCATAAATTTGAATGGGAAAATGATATTCGGACAACTGCTTGTGGCAGAAGGTGTAAGATACCACCAAGCACTGAGTTATGTTTTTACAAGACTACTTAAAACTATCGCTTTAGTGACCAAGATAAAATATAGAGAGATAATATTAACATTCAAGGAGCAATTATTTATTTTATGAGCAAATATTATATTTATATCTTGGTGTTCAAACTATATTTGAAATAGTATTAATATAATTTTAACACATATTACAGTTTTAATAGTACTATGTTATCCAATGCAAAGAAAATTATATTAAAATATTAAATATTAGTAATGAATAAATACACTATTGAAGAAATAGATTTTTACGAGCAAAGCGATACTAATAGGACAAAAAATCATTTATTACCCTTTTTGCAATTAAGTCCTTACAGACATTAAGAGCTGTTCTTATTGGATTAGGATCCATAAGAATTGCAAAGTCATAATAGGTGACGCCTCGGTGGACATAGTCTTGTTCGAAATTCAATTTCTGAAATTAAGAAATATTTTTATGTCAACAAGTGTAAAAGAAAGTTATTTTTATTGAGAACTTTGTTAATAAACAATGAGCATACAATTCAAATTATAGGAAGATGCCAGTGCAACTCCAGCAGTCAATATTCACATGATGTGTGTACTAAATGACTGAAAAAAAAACAACTGAACTAGTGCTCCGTAACCTTTTTTCTATCAAGGCACACTTGACGTTTTTTCCAAAATTTCACAGCAGACCACAAGTAAAAAAGTATCATATACCGTCATCGTGGCGGCATTTCTAATGTTTTTCTGATTCTGGAGAAATGCACCACGGCACAGCGGTTGCAGAGCATTTCGTTATAGCATATAGATAAAACTGATGAATGATTGAAAACAGGAAATATACCCAAAGGCCAATTAGTATTATAAGATTTATTTTATTGGATAAAACTTGAGTAATATACTCTCATCGGAATAAATTTCTTAAATACTTACCATGTAACTTTTACAGGTTTAAAGGAATCATATTTTTTATAGAATATAAACTAAATAAATATTGAGCCCTTACTGAAATAGTATCCCTGAAGTAATACGTGGAGTCATTGTTGGACAGTACACCACCAATATTATAATAGTCTGGATTACCAGCTGCCACCGAAGTGAAACATATAATGTATGAGAAAATAAAGGAAGCCCCAAATCTCCATTTCAACCTAAAATTAGTAATCAAAATACATGTATCATAATTATACGGTCCTCATTCTAAGAATTAGGTCATATCGTATAATTCTAACTGTATTCAAATGTCAAAAAAGTTTCCTTCGTCAATAATAATATTTTATTTCAATTAATTAATCTCTGGACATCCTAAAATCTATGCTTCCATAAAATATTTAATAAGTATTATTATAATTGTTATAATTAAGTGAAAGTTATTTTTTGTATTTTCAATAACATTAGTAGAAAATCGCAATCAAAGAAATTAAAGAAATTTGCAGTTTAATTAATTAGCTTGATCCTAAATAAAAGTAAACAACCGTCTAAAAGATAAGTTTGATCAAATATAATGAATTCGGAAGAAGAAAATTATGTTCATAAAACATAAAAACAATGCATTCCTAATAAGAAACTGCGCTGATTTTTTATTTTGTAAAGTGGACGGATATAGTAAATACGAAAATAAATTTTATTCTTTTTGACATTTATTTATATGCCAAATAATATTATTACACGCTGTCAAACTTAAATTTGAATCAATGAATACAGTAGGCTTTCATTTATTATATTTATCATCGTTTACTTAAACATTAAGCACTAAATTACGACTATGCAAAATATTTTTACGATAAATTTAATTATTTTCGTTTGTCTCACCCAAACATTCTGCTTCCACACACAGACTATTTACTTTTTTAGACTGTATATCCCATCAAATATATTATTTTAAATGCCATTATAAAAAGGGATATTATTAATCTTATTTTATCCAGTGACAGTATGTGCTATCGGGGAGGAATAAAATAAATATAGAAAATCATACAGAGTTGCGCTCTTCTTGTTACATTCGCGCAGCTGAAAAATGGGCGGGACGGTCAATTTTCATATGGCAACATTGTACAATTTCCATAGCAACGGCCCATCAGACTTATATCGATTAAAAGGTTGTATGGTGGACAAAACTCATTGTTCAAGTAAAACTTATGCAAGGAAAATGAATGCTTGCAATGTTTCTATGGGATTTTTTTTTTATTAGGTCCTGTTATTTATGCGTAGTGTATATAAAAACATTTAAGCACGTAGTCAACAAAACCAAAATATTATTGATGAACAAATAATTATCAAATAAGTATAATGCATTTACAATTAACATATTAGTCTATGATAATTGAAGAAACAATTACGTATGTACTTACTAATTTAAAAAGACTATAAGTAAAAACTACTAAGTAGTATAAAACTAGATACAAAATAATATATCATATCTCTGGCAATACAAGATTAAGCATTTCATTCAAAGCAAATACTACTATAAAATACTACTTACTCTTTCTTTCTCAAGTTAAATATCATGACATGTCTCATGATATTTGAATACGTAAAAGAACGAAACAACTACAGAATCTCAAATTCAGAATTGTAAAAATTTTTAGTCCACCAAGTGTTCTAGTATCGGACGTGTGGTGTTGATAATTTTTTCAAGTTAAAATTTTATTAGATAGTAGTTTATTGATCAGTGAGTGAAATATAAGTTTATTAAGTAAGTCATCCCTCAAAATATTCGCGTGTAAATTAATTTAAATATGTATACCGTAATACTTATCATAATTTAATCTCTTAGCTGTTTTATTGAAGTAGTGTATTTTGACAGTTCATCAAAAATCGATCGGAGGATATTGCATTACATAATTTATAAAGCCTTCTTCTACGAAAAGTTATGTTTTGAGTGTATATATCAAATTCAGCTTCATTTTAGTTTACTTTCATATTTCGCTTAATTGATTTTTAGGTTCTCTCCAGGAAACATGGCTAACACCACCGGTCCGCCGCAACAGAAATTTGCGTAAGTAATTTGCTTATTTCGTTTTCTCTCTGTTTTCGTAATAATTATTAGTTAAAAATCTTTCTGCTTTATATCATGCACAAAATAAAGTATTACAGTATCTTGGAACAGGGAGAGTAAATTGACTGGTATAACACCAAGAAAGAATTTCTTGAACCAAAATGCATCGATATTGCAAATAAAAAGTCTTCAAAAAGTGGAATGATTGTATTTTGGTTATTATATGAAATGCTTTATTTTTCGATAATGTAAGGTTGAAAGAAAGGTTGGAAAAGTCTGGCGTATAGATTAATTGTGTAACTAAACTATACTTAATTATAATAAATACTTAATATCGATAATATACTTAGCGTTATTGATAATGATTGATAACATTTTTATGATAGTTAAGATGTGTGTTTAAATATATAACATATAATCAATATCGCTAGCAATCTGTGTTGTAGCGCTTTTTTCATGAAAAACTATCTATCTCTAAAGATTTCTTGTGAAATCTACGGTTATAATTTTTAAAATTCTAATAAATTCTGGGGTTAATCCTTTTTTAAATAAATAACCGCTACAAACATAACTCGTCAATATGAATGCTCCAAGCATTATTCAATTTAATGATTCTATTTTCATTACACGCATGCACTTCTGTCTATCTATCGCATCCTCAAATCTTTTGGCAGTCCATACAATACTATCTCTATGGAATACATGGATATCTGGTTGTTTTATTTATGTTCAGTACAGTAAATTATTTAGTCAGTATTATTTTACGTCAGTACAAATAATAATAATTAAAAAC
>JAGVSQ010001678.1:0-27946 GCA_022683975.1 Rhyacophila evoluta | reverse complement strand
TAGCCTGAAGATGCCGAAAGGCGAAACCCGGGTCGCTAACAGTGATCTCACATGTATAAGTTTACCAGTTTTAAATAATTTAGAATTTTGAATATCTATATGTTCCGAATACGTAACGAACGAGGTTAATAAGAAAACGATTTCTTTCTGTATAAATAAAAATATTTTTAAATAAGTTTAATCTTTAAATATTCCCATATTCCTTGAATTAAATTACATTATAATAAGTAAATATCTTCTATAATATTTACGAGACACTAGACGTATGCTATTTCAATTGCGGATAAAATAATTCAAACCAATCGATTTTGTAATTGGTTTTTACTCTTAACAATCATAAATCAGATTGAAATATTAAATGCTCCAGGATATTTTGTATATAAATAAAACAAGCCGTATTTCGAGCCATTTAATTTTATTGACAACTCGAGTTTGGCGTTTGATTTTATATTCCTTTGTATAATTCCCAGTATAAAATATATTGAAATTGAAAATCTATCTTTTATACACATAGAGCATTTTATAAATAAACATCGTTTTTCAGTAAAAAAATCTTCGTTCGTGCTAATTCTTCTATTACTCGAAGTCAGAATCCTCTATAACTCAAGTAATTATTTCTTCTGACGGCTATTTTTTCACAATTTTGCCTATATAACCAGAAATTGGTCACAATGCGTAGTATTTAAAAATTAAATACTGATTATGTAATTTGAAAAGTTTTAATGAAGGCCTCCTCAAATTTTATTTGATTTAAGACACTTCTATATCTTAAATATCTTTGTATTTCGAATCCCGGATAGCTCGAAATTTTTAACTTTTCCATTGAAATTCGATTTGTAGAAGTTCCTCTGTATTAAATGCAACATATTAGTGTATTCATAATCGACTGTGGAAAGGAAAGTGGACGTAACCCTTAGTTTTTTTCATGTAATCACGACGTATACAACTTAATACATGTTCTATCAAAAGGATGTAAGCTAAAAGTGACGAATTAAAATCTAAATTTAAATTTAAGGGTTGAAAAAAGATGTTTTAAGACCATGAAAAAGGACTTACACCTCATTGATTGTATTGCTTTTTCTTAAACAATTTATTTAATAAATATCAGATTGGGTAAATAAAATATCAGTTTAAATCTTCGTGCACTTCAATGCAGTATCTATTTAATAAATTGACTTTTGTGCCTCATGTAAAAAAAATTCTGTGTGAGTTACGTCCTTTTTCCTTTTCTAAGGAGAATTTTATTACTATATTTTAATAATGAAAATATCGGAGTATGTATTTCTAAAATACAAATAATTCGTTTTATTATACACGCATATTATGTTATATGAAGCTTTATTATTTAAAATTTATTGATCATTTATATAAGTTTGTATTATGCTTCAGGTTGACATTTACATACTTAATGTTTTATTTTAAATTATAAAAAACAAAATATCATATTTGTGTTGACAAATCAATGTTTAATAAGTATTTTATATTTATATATAATGACTTAAATTTTTAATACGAGAAATGACGGTAATTAAGAATGATAAATGATTTAAAATCCATGTTATCTTTAAATTGAAAAGATGATGTAGCTTATTTTGCAATATTTATAATGGTGTGTGCCATATTTTACCAAACATTAAAGTAATATAATGTATCAAAGTGATTAATTGTTATGGCAAAAATATGTAAATCTAGCCACCTCTTCTTATCTCAGTGTATAAGTTTAGTAGAAGCTCACAAGTAATTTGAAATCATATAAATATTATATACAATTATAGATATTTAAGCTAAATACGTGATAAACACACTGTACTAATGTGTTAATTATTAGTTGTAAAGAATATAAAATTATCATCATATTGTTGAAATGTTTTTTCCAAATAATTTGCAACAAACGAGATTAAATTATATTATTAACAACAAACACTCTTGAGGACTGGACCACAAGGATTCTCACGGTAGGCTGAAGGTTCAACGAGGTTTTTTCTGTTTCATGTATCGTTCTCTTGTCTTGAGGTTCCAGTTTTAAGTAATTCCCCATTTCTGTACTGTCGCTGTTGGTTACAGCTGATGCTGCATTACTACTGCGTTAAAAACACTAACGGTAGATCTTGCTCTGCTTCTTTCACCCATGAACATATCATATGCGTAGCTTAGTTGACAAAAATTTATTTTAATTTTATTTGAAGTCATTCATAATTTGTATTGACTCCGGGATATTGACATCGAATAAAGTTAATCGCTTCTCGAAACAAGACTATGGGATACGTCTAATTAAAACAGGGTGTAACGATGGAGCGGGTGGATAGTGGATATATTATAACAGTACTATACAGTTTTTTTTCAATTCGCGGAAAGCTTTTTTCAGTTTTATGTAATGATGTAAAATTGTGAATTTTCATTTGTATCAATATAAATAATACAATATTTGATTAATTGACCATTGAATGTGTTTCTCCCATGTAGCGTAGAAGTTTGTGTATGACCCTTGCAATTCGGGAAATACGGGTTCGATTCCCACATATGTCGGATAGAAAACAATTTAAAGCAGGACTAATGTTCATAAAAAAAATAATCTGATAAAGACATAGATGAATCTCTGTATACTCCACTTTCGCAGTGGATAATTTCACACTGTGTAGATCCATACGCTCCATTTTCAGAACAGACATGCTAATATACACATGATTTATTTGTAAGTTTTGTCCGATTTAATAAACCATAGTTTCAGTGATATCCATGAAAATATTATAACTAGTATGTACACAACTTTGTTTTTTGATTCCCACTAAATATAAGGCCAAAAATACCGTCATAACTAGCAGTGTAGCCAGATTTATTCTATGGGCGTATACTATGATGTAACGAGCGTAAACTTTGAAGCTCATAAATCAAACATTGGTTGAAGCTCATAAATCTGCTTTTACCATAGTACAATAAAAAAATATTTCCTATATGATAAAAAAATGTTTATTGTGGAAGTTTAATCAATGTTGTTATTGTTATTTTAAGTTAAGCTCACTTATCAAAGTCAAATTTTTATTTATGTCACGATTTTTCGTGTACACATAAAACATGAGATTAATTTTGTTTATTACTTGGTAATAATAATTCAAAATAAGACGCATTGACGAGACGACACTTTTAAACTAGACTTTTGACCCCGGATCGGAATCCGGATTGAGACGCCTCTGGTAATGTTCTCGATATACAGCTTCCCAAAATGACTCGTAAGTTCCCTCTTAATATAAATAAATTATTTTATTTTATTACACCAAATTTTTATTTTTAAATTAATTTTATTATTTAGTAATCCTTTATTTAGTATAGAGCATAGGTTCAAAAATCAAGATTTTCGTTTTTTTAGCTCGCTTAATGTAATTATTATTTTTTTTCTATATCGGGGTAACGCACACCACAAATGCCAGAATGTCACCTTTTGTACTTTTGTACACACTACCGTCCCCCAATAAGGCTTTAGTGCCCACATGGGGGTGGTAACTACACTTTGGGAACCTTTGGTGTAGATAAATTTTATATGGTAACCTTAAATTATGGAACTTTACTATAAATTTAACATATAGTAACCTTCAATTCCTTGCAACATGTCTAATACTCTAAGCTGTGCAAGGTAAAATTCAAACCTATTCAATTCGCTCATTCTGTCAATGTTTCTCTACGGTTGTAAAATGTGGCATGAAACAAAAGCCCTAAACAACCGTACACTAAACTTTAATAACAGATGCTTGTAGCTCGTAACGAGGAGATAAGAGAATGGACCATGCAGCCACTAATTATTAATATAAGGAAGCATTTATGCTAGACCTGCCTCGTCCACATATTGTCGCATGTGAGTCTTAACATAATCTGCCTATTCTTCAACCCAACTGATTTTCGGCATCCTGAAAGGCGGCTAAATATTATCTATAGAATGTATTCGGTGGAGTTACGGGATGCATTTACTCGGGATGGCGCAAGAATACTGGCGAAGCACAGGGATTTTTGGAGAAGGCATATGGTACTCATGTGCAACGCTTAGCGAGTGAATATGGAAGAAGAATACTCATAAATATACTATAAATTTAAATAATAGCTTTGTTTGTTATGTTTTTAGTATTTCTGCAGTATTATTGACAGTTAGCTTTATTGTAGTATAAATAATAATTTTTCAGTTTACCTTTACAAACTAGAAAACGATTATAAAAAAACCAGACGTGGGTTGTGAGTTTAACTAAAATAAATATTAAAATAGTTTTTTTTTTTTTTCAATATCTGATAATTAAAAATATGAATAGCATTAATATCCATACTTGTTATTTAATGAAAATAAATTATCATGGTGAATATTGACAGAGAGCAATCAATGACTTTTTCTTAGTTTTACTTAAGTATTTAAAATGCAAAACAAATTTGTGTGTACTATTGTCGATTCTGTTATTTACAACTAAATTAATTTTATATCATTTTCGATCTATATTTTTGTAAGAACTATTAAGCAGTACCCTTTATATTATGAATAGGATAGTAAAATCTTTAAACTAGATTTACTTTAAGTAGGTGGTAATCACCATTGAAAACATTTTACTATAAGGGCGCCATAAGAGATTTCGGGTGTCATATTGTTTGTAAATGATTTTCTGTCAGTGTTATTTCAATTAAAAAACAAGCAACTTCCGGGGATTCCTTGAATTAAACATATTATTTGGAGCATATTTTACCATCTACTGAAAAATCTCAAGTCATTTTTATGGAATGTTTTATATTTTAAGGACACCAGACTCTCTTTCTACGCGGTGGATAGGTTCCACGAAGTACCGTTTTGAAAGAGGGTTCGGTGTAAAAATATTTTAAGAAATGGAGATCTATGTGTATGCGTGCAAGCCGTTGGAAGATAATAAAAATAGATTTTTGTTTAATTTTTCATAAATTAATGCATTTTTCCATAATAAAATAACTCATTGTATAAATAATAAATGTAGTATATAATTCGATTGCTACTACATGACAGCGTCTCTTTAAGATTATTTCTTTTGAAAAGGTCATCATCACAATGACCCTACTATCTCAGCTAGACTACAACAAAAATCATCATATTTTAAAGAATAGTTACCTATACATACGAATACGTTAGGTACAATATATATTTATAAGTTAGAGTGAGAGGAAAGTGTGCGGGCTGTAACGTCGTAGATTTCGAGTTCGATCCTCCGATTCAAGGTTGATCAAACTGCTAATTAATTTCAGTGAAAATTTGTGTCTTCACGTTGTTGGTACATACTCCATTTCTGAAGCGGACGTCTCCGCACCTTGTAGATCCATATTCTCCCCTCAACAGCGGGCATTAAACATAAATAACAATAATCAATTTATTAATTTAAATATCCAATTATTTGGTCCTTCTTGGATAACTTTTTTACAATATAAACAGTAAAATTTGAAAATTGAATTGTTTTAATTTTGTAAATTTGTATTTATTTTTAAATAAAAAAATTATAGTTAAATTGTGCACACGTGGAAGGCTATATATTATATATACCATACATTTACACCAAAATGCAATGGGAAATATGTCGTATTTTACATCGTTTCGTGTATTACTTACATTACAGTTTCGAAAGAAAGTATTGCTTTTCGACACCATTTTTGATTTATGGTAAAAAGATTAATTAATAATTTGAAACGTTTGAATAGAAGTCTACTACGTGAACTCAATATAGAAAGATAAAAGGATAATGTTAGAGAACAAATGATGAATAGTGGGAATGAATATTTTTCAAGAAATGATGTCGCAAGAAGCGGAAAAAATATGGCAAAACAAGTTAGCGGTATAAGGGTACGTATTACAATACAATATAACATGAGTCATTTATATCATGGCTACATTTGAGTATATTGTATCAAATGGTTCTACCGACTGTATTGCTCACAAAAAGATGCTTGCGGATGTCTTTGTTCTTTTCAACGAGCGAATGCAAGTAATTTAAAATAAATTAAAAGCAGGCGATTTTAATATGACTGATGGCGTTAAATAGTATCAGAATAAATCACGATATCAAAATCTTTCCACCCAAAGAAACTCATTAGTCCAGACACATCAGTAAAGATTGTCTCCCTGCTGACTTATAGGAATAACAAATGTATCGGTTATTAAAACAAATATACTGTCGTTAACATGTCGAATGTGGAGAGGAAAAGGAACGTAAGGAAAAGTAAAGAAAAAATGCTGTTAATTTAATAAGTTATTTAAGAAAAACTAATAAAATTGATTGGGTGGAAGCACTTTTTCCTGGTCGCAAATTTCACAATGCATCATTTTCTCAGTCTTAAAAACTAAATTTACACGCAAATTCGGCATTTTCATGGTACATCATTTTGATAGAACGTGCATTAAACTATATTAATTCTGATTATCGAATAAAACTATTTTGAATAATTAAGGGTTTTGTCCTATTTCCTTTCCAGAGTCGATGTAAAAAAGAATATATAACATGCATATATATATCCTTATACCGCTAAGATGAGAAAAAACTGCTACATTTTTGTAATACTCAAATTAAATAAAATTAGTTAAATATCGCATCAATGTATTGATTCAATAATGTCTTTTGTGCTAAAAGATTGATCCTTCACTTGAAAAAACTTAACACTAGTTTTTTCGATTTGCTCGAAAATGGAATATATATCTATATAGATATATATATATATATATATATATACCCTTCTACGCACGCATGATTCAATCATACAATTTGCCAATATGCAAAAATGCATTTATAATTAATTTTGTGACATATTTTGAAACAATGTCTGTCAAAAACGTAATCAGAAGACCCGACAAACTTTTTTTTGTTTGTGCTCGGTAACTTTTAACTTTTAATTTAATGAGAAATATTTTTGGATACTCTTTATAATACACATTAATAAGCAAAAATTAAATAATACAATCATTTTCAATTTATTACGTTTACGCTGACAATTTGTTTATATATAACAAACAGGCTGCACTATAAATGGCGTCTAAGTAAATTTGTCTTATATTTTTTCATTCTTCGATTCAAAATTACCAGAATAAATAATTATTTTAATATAATAAGAGAATTAACGAAAAAAAATCTTTTTATTTGAATTTTTGTACCTGACGCTACATATTATGTGGCAAGTTAATATTTTTTAAATTAGCACATGTATTCTACATTTATATTAGTCATGAATCTACTATTTAGAGATTGGTTAAGAATTTAATAGGTAAACGTATTTATTCAAATAATTGTAAAACAGTCCATTTTGTTTGGTGGATTTAATATTTATAAATCTCAAGTATTCAAAACAGGAGAAAAGCGGCATTGGACAATCCAGAATAAGCAATAGAATAAATGGATTGTTGTGGCATTCGACTGTTATACAATTTCTAGTTTTTGTTTGATCAAATCTATTACCAAATTTCTTTACTAAACAAAACGTTCAATTAGTTCGATTTCAATCCAACTATAAGTCAGCCGTTTTCATAGATATTAGGCCTAAGACTGTCCACATATAACTCATAGCTTTATTTTGTTGATTTTTTGTTTGAACATGGCACAGAACTAATCTAGAAAATATCCGTTGTTATTCATAATGCAGCATATTTTCTTTTACACGGGAGATACATCCTAAAAGACATCGTGCAAAAAAGCGGGGTTCAAATAAAAACAATAGATAGGTTCCATCCAAATATATTTAATTTTCCCAATATGTGTATTGAGTTTCGATAAATTTAACATTGAATAACAAATAAAAAAATCATTTAGTTACTGAGTGCCACTGCTATATAATAAACGTGCCCGTTTATTGTATGTAGTTTTCAGGGACAATTCAGTATGGTATTTTTTTCCATGCTTAAATGATTTAAAGTGTTTTTCTAGTTCAATTACAATAAATTTAAATGTTTAAGTGTATTGCGAATTATTCTGGGGAATATATTATATAATTCCCTATTAATTGTAGATTATGTGATAACATTTACATATACAGTTTTAGTATTTTTAAACGTATCCAGGTCCAGGTTGATAGTTGTAATACAGTATGGTATATTTTATATGAGAGTTGACGTCGATATTTCATTCGAAATGTGTAGTATGTGATACGAGAGATTACCTCTTTGGTACCCTAGCTTTATCAGTGCCGCAGACGGAAGCTGGTCACACAATACCTAATCGTTTGTTCACTTCTGCCTTCCAGAATTTTATCTAAATCAGTGATGACCAACCTAATATAGAAGTTGGATTTGAATTTTTTGTCGCATTGTTTCCAATCAGGTCACATATTTAATAAAGTTTAAACTTCATCAGACTTATTAACTGTCTTAGAATAATAATAAGTTACATATATATATTATACAATTACATGCCAAATAAATCGACGTAGAACTATTTTTAGATTTAGTATATATCTGAATCTTGAAATTAATATCAAATTGCACTTCGATAGTGGAAGTTTAGGCTTTTTTGAAAATTATACAAGTGGAGTAAAAACAGATCATTTTGTTATTTGTTTTTGCGATTATTTTGATATAAAAAAAACAAATTTAAACGATTTATTCGTAGAGGTGATTACGAACGACATATATTTGATAGATCTAAATACAAGATAGTAGTGTTATATATTTTGCAGTGTATGTCTCAGACCAGTGGCGCAGCTCCCGAGGAACGGTTGGAGTAGTTGCCCTAGAAACTGTTTCTAGAGTCTAGTTGCACGAATCATGAGAGGGCGCAAACACAACTTTTAGTTAGCGTGTGGTAAAAAACGAGATCCGAATGAAGTTGTAAATTTTTCTTCATACTTTTTTAAAATGTATTTAGATAACTTTGAATTGACAAATTAATACGGGACAGCACGTAGCATTTTGGTATAAAACAGAATTATTCAGTTATTTTTAGTAAAAAGTAGACTTACTATAAACTTTGCACTTTAAGCCATCGATTTAGATGTAACAACTATAGCGAGTTAGAATAATAAGGACTCAGGAAGATGTTGAAAATTTTATGAAAGTTACAGAGTTAAAAAATAAATTTTCTTTACTAATTAACTCTTTCAATCGGATGACACACACGTGTATGTCCATGCAAATAGCATAACCACGCGTCAGTATATATATCATAGCCTAGTGGTGAGTATTGATCGGTGAGTAGGTATTTATGTGAGTCTTAAAAACAAATCCCGAACTTTTTTTATACGTTTCATGCTGTCCTCGTATTTAACAAGTAGCTTTGATAATTAATATTTTCGACTGATGGTGCTTGATGGAAATTGATTTTAAATTCAGAAAGTAGCTTTGACATTTACATAGACATGGAGCCGCTTTTTTACCCCGTTCAAATTTGTAATCTATTGGACTATTTACAAGATGTAAAACCATCATTCCTAGTTCCATATTTTCGATATATCTCGTCTTTGATATTGAAATCAAGTTCTTATATGAATTTATATAGATTGAAATAACCAAAGATATTTATTTCTTACATTATTGCACCAGTTACACCGAGGTAGTACGATTAGAATAACTTGTTATTAATGACTGACATGTAACTAAGAGTGAGTAGGTATATAAAAGTAATCAAAAATTAAAACATTATATATCAGCATATATTATGTGATTGCATAATGTGGCTTTCCGGAAGATTTTATATCATATTGTGCTAGTGTGAATTTTATTCAGAAAATATTTATGTAGTACAAAAATTTACTTATGTGTATATTTATGAATTTAATTAACTTAAGTTTATTTGAGATACGATAACAATATACTTCGTCTAGTGCAATAAATACGCGTTTGAAATATGCCATGCAAATATTCCTAATGAATAAAAAATGGTTTATATCAAATATTATGAATGCTTATATACATGTGTATATATTTTTTACATGTCTTTTAAATTGGATTATATACGGATCTCCACAATGGGAAAACATGTCTTGACAGATTATTTTTCATTATAAATGGTTGTCAAACAATTTGCTTAATCCAATAGGTGTTCAGTCGTGCTTAACCTTTACAGTGCACGCCAACCTTTTGGCTATCAGGAAGATAATGTAAAACTATAGTATTCTATTTTTTAAATACGAAGGATAACGCTAAACAACGCTGTTATGCTGTTGCAAACGAAGATTATATTGTGATCAATTTGATAAAAGTCGTTACACATTTAGGAGATTCTTAAATTTAGTTTATTACATGAAAAGGGGTTTTTAACGTTAATTTATTTCGCAAAACATATGATTTATAAGATTTTTGAACAAAATAGCAGCACTATAACTATTCCTATATGGTATAATGGCATGATAAACGATTTTTAAGCCTTGTAAAAACTTGAACCGAAACAGCTATCGACAAATAATGTGTATTATGTTTTCCTGTAGTTTGTTGGATATTGGTATTTGTTTGATAAAATGTATTTCATTTAAATTGCAGCAGTGCGAGCGCGTCGCCGGCGACAACAACAATCTTGTGTCGCGCGCTTGTGGCGGGTGCGAGCCCTGCGCGGCGCGGGACCGCTCCAGTTGCGCGAGTTGCGGCCGAGAGCCCTGCGCGGGATGCGATCCGCCGCACCGCGATCACTGCGCCACCTGCGGGAGAGAGCCCTGCGTCGGCTGCGATCCGCCGCAGGAGCACTGCGCGGGCTGCGGAAGGCTGGAGCCTTGCGCTGACTGCGGTCCCAACCTGAACGAGCCACCCGGCGAACATTGCGCAGGCTGCGGGAGAAGAATTCGCGACAGGTTCTTCCTGCAGGCCGTCGAGAGACGATGGCATGCGCCCTGCCTCAGATGCTGCGAATGTCGCTTGCCGCTCGACTCGGAACTCACCTGCTTCGCAAGAGACGGGAATATATTCTGCAAAAAAGACTACTACAGGTGAGTCAATTGTAAAATTGTATATTAATTATTCAGTAGACACAATAATAGATTTTTTGGTTACCATAAACATTAATTTGCAATAGAAATTAATCAATTTTGGAGAAATCTACTGCATTCATATAATAATATACAAGCCTACTATCGTCGTAATGTTGCATCAGATGCTATATATTATTTTTCTGCAAAAATCCGATATGACCAAAATGTGCCATAAGTCATATTCCTAGATCACTGTATTGTTAGAGGCTTCAATCATTTTCATATAGCCAGATACATAAATCTAATATTTATGTCCTCGTTCTATACAAATCACTTGTCGGCCAATTGACATTTCGTACATTTTGGAATGAGAATTATTAAATCAAACTATCCAATATTTTTGAAACCATAATTCACCAATTTTTCTCCGTCCATTCAATATATCGGTCTACTTTTAGAAGAAGTCTTACTATCAAATTTTAACAATGTAACGTTCAATTTTAACTGATGAATGATGTAATTTAGGTGATAATTGATTAAAAAATATGCCATACTTCCATTCGGCTGTTAGATATTTTTGTTTTTATAATAGTTATTAAAACATATCAATAAGTGACAGCACCAAGATTTAAATTATTCTCGTTTGAGCAGACTGTCAGTTCGTAGGAGGTTTTATATCATACTAGATTAATTACTTTACGAGATACTCGGAGAAAATAAGCCGTGGCCTTTCTTGAGCAAAAGTTTTCTTCTGTTTCCAAGAACTTGTCATTCATTTTCATGTAGGTGATAAAGATGAAGAATTTTGTGTTAATATGTTTTCACGGAAATTCAACGTTTTGAAAGATTCCGATTTTTTTCTTTACAAGGAAGACATTTGATTTCTACAAAATAACAATAAAATCTAAAGTATGAATTTACCGTTAACAATGCAGCCATATAATATATTTTGAATTTTACTTTTTATTAACGTTACGCATTCCGTTCGTTGTTAATGTCTGATTTTGAAGACGATAAGAAAATTTTAATTGAATATCGTTTCTTTGTGTTTTCAATTTCTGTGAAAATTCACCGTGTATATAATACATAAACAAGCGATCAAATTTCAATTTGATATATTGTAACAGCATACATAAATTGAGTTGATAGATTAGCATATTAGTGTGTTTTTACACCTACATTAAATTCACAGTGAAAGTTGAAGTTATAATGCAAATTGAGAACAGTATGTATGTAAGAATTTTATAATTGTGATTTAGGATAAGTTTATCAAATATCCACAGTATGTGATTTGAAAAACAAAACGTGTTTTCAATTAATTAAATATTATATATAATATTATATACTGTAAGTCTATTCTTCCATAATCCTCTAGATCTTATCACCGAAGTTTTTGGTTAACTTTTTGGGTGTGAATATAGAAAATTTGATGATATTTAAAATTTATTCAAGTCCTGTTTACTTTCTAGAAGAACCAAGAACTGCAAGGTTCTTCTAAGGTGATTGTTTACTGAAGATTCAAAATCAAGCTCATTTTGTTACAGAATGAAAGGCCTTGGATATTTATTTGTAGAAATATTCTCTAGCGTATCTATCGATCAATACGAGAATAGTACGATACCAGGACACTAGTACGAGCCTGTGGCCAGTTGAGAAAGAAAATGCCAGCTCAGAATATTAAAGGACGAATTGCTTGATAACTCTCTGCTTGGATGAAGACGTCTATGACCGCTATTAGCTCGGGGCATCAAATTAGATAGCGACATTAGACAGGGACAGGTTGAGAGAGTTAAGAAATAGAGAGAGCCAGGGTTGTCCAACACGAGACGTCGGGCTCATTATAGCAGTATGTGATTGTTATATGAAGTACTGCACCTTTGTAGCCATTGTTTTTATCTAAATCTTAGCCAGGCGTATTTTTTAGGGTATCTTCGTAGAATTTAGCGAAAACGCACAGACATAAAATCCTTAGCGCGTTCAACCTGAAAACTCGGTTCGAGTCATAAAAACAGATACATAATAATAATATAAAACGCAACCCAACGGGAGATGTGTACGCAATAAAAGTGTAAAAGGACTAACAAATGTATACGCCCATAAATGTACAGTGTGACCAGAGAGCTATCTTAACTAAAAACTTTTTGATATATTTTTTGATATTTTCTTTAAACCACAAAATATAACCATAAATACTTTTTCATCTTTTGAATCCGCTTCTTTAGTGCAGCATATATATTTGCCAGTTTGAGATCATATAATGCCAGATATAACGACACAGTATTAGTCTAGATTTACAGTATTATATTATTGTGCCCGTTCCAAAAGTGGAACACATAATTTAACAACAGTATAATAATATCCACTCCGTAAATTGAGTATAAGGATCTCCGCAACGTGAACACATGTATTTAGATAGATTTTTTTTCACGAACATCATTTTTTTACTATGTAGGTTCCGACAGTGAAGCAAATGAACATTAATAATGTAAAAATGACCGCTCCAGGAAAGTATGTGAGATACGGTATTATAAAACTTTTTTTTACTTGGGCACTGGTGATCAGCCAATTGCCCAAGCCATTATGCATTCACAGGGCCAAGCCGAGCTATTGTGCAGATCGTGCACCACACAAATGCGCCTGAATATTATAGGCGCATTTTTTTAAATCGCCATTATTTTATACATGGTATGATATTTGCATAATTAAAACATATATACTCTACAATACTGAGAAAGAGCTTGAATCTTTAAAGTTTGCACGTTAAAAATTGAATACAATTCAAATTTAGCTATTTATTTTACTGTGTACTTTGGGAATTTTGTATAAGGGCTCTTCCTACCCACGCCAATGGGAATTTAGTATATGGATTCTTAAATATCAAGCCACTGAAGAGTTTAAACTTCAGGCATAAAAGCGTGTATATCTAACTCACCGGGGATTCATTTGAAGTTTACATATTTTAATTATTATAATTTTAAGTTGTGAATTAATTTACATAAATATATGCATATATGGTGTTGATTATTACAATTTACAGGAAAAATTAAGTAAATTAAAATAATACTATTATATTATTATAGTTAATCGTTTTGAATCATCCTAAATAAGTTCTTGAGGCGAGCTAGTGGCTGGCTATCTGATATAAAAAATCATAAAGATGTAAATTTGTGATTACGACTCCGCACAGATTTGTCATCACGTGTGATGAGCATGCATACTCGACGGGGTGCTTAAATGGTATGAGAAACCACTGGTCAGCGAATCACAGATGATAAAACACTAATTGGAGGGGGTAGTTCCACAGTGAACATATTCCACAACGAAAAAATCGAATGGAGAATTTTTTGAATCCGATTTTTCATGTATGAAAGAACCATCTTTTTAAATCTTTATTTTTGTTGTCAATATCTTCGACAATGATTTTGTCTACTGGTTTACATGCTAAGTGGTTCTTATAGACAGAAGAATACTTGTTCAAAACCTTCACCTTTGAATTTTGGCATATTGGAATAAGTTCACTTTGTAACTATACCCCTTAATTATTTCACTAGATAGACAAAAATAAACATGCTATGACTACAAAAATGACGAATAAGGTGTCAACAGAAAATAAAAATAAGTCAGGGTGTACCGAAATGAGTTAATATTTTCAATTTACCGTCATTTTTTCTCCGTCAACACTTCTCTTTTCTATCAGTTCGAAATACACTATAAAGGATTTAACTTTCTGTGACGATGCTCAGTGGATTAAGCTACTCCGTACTCGCAAAAATAAGAATTTGTAATATTTTAGTGTAATAATATCTTAAAACCATCATAAATTGTCTCCCCGATAGCGTAGAGACTAGCGTGCGCGCCTTACATCTGGGGAGTGCGGTTTCAATTCCCACATCTGCTGGAATATTCAGAATCTGAGCATGCAGGATTGGATGCCCATAGGATTGACCAACTGTCTGACAACTAATTCTCGTGTAAAAAAATGTCTCCACATTGCGGAAATCCATATATTCCACTTTCGGAGCCGACATGGTAAAATAGTTATGTGCCATCTTTTAGAGAAATTGCTTTTAGGATTAATTTGTATTTATATATCTAAATGCGTTTCAATTTAAATTTCAGAAAATTCTTCGAGAATTATAAAAAAATAAGCGTGACCTTTGGTAAAATATTAAACCAGCTCTTGAAAATGGCAATAGTTTTTGATCCCTGCGTTTTTGCTTGATATTATTGTAAGACCAAAGGGCTTTTTAACAGGGATATGAATAAATTTTGCTCAAGTATTTAAAATTAACTTACCTACTGTGTAAAAGATGTTTACAGAATATAAAACATTAAAGAATTACTTTCATATTGAATAAATGGAATATTAAATTTTAAGAAAATTTTGCGGCGTAATTTATTTGTTTATCTTTTTAATGTCTGCGCTTAATTTTATTCTTATTCTTCCTTATTATTTTAAATACTTTATCCACTCTTTACAGTGGAGCATATTATTACTTTATAATACCATACAGGGCCCTAATATTACCTAAAAATTACCCTAACATAATTCTAAATATTTATCACGCATAAATTGATTCAGTAGGAACTGTGGTCCAGTAATTTTATGCCTAGAATTATTCTGTCAATTAATTTCATTATAACGTGATTTTTATCGCTGTCAGATGAGGGTATTAAAATCAACATATCGTCATCAATATTTCAAAAACAGGTATCTCAATTTTTTGGTTTAAGTCACTTTGTAAAGTAAATTTATTTGCTATCTCTTACATCATTGGCGCATTTTTCATTAGTACATACGTCTACAAATTATGTGTTAATGAGAAGATGTGATAGTGATACAAACGATTGTGAAAAATAAAACTATACTTTTCAGAGTGGGCTTAAGCAATAAATCAAAATTCGTGCACCTGCAATATTGGCAACGATATAAAACATTATTTAGTGTTTATATAAAATGGATGACCGTTTAATTTTTTTATTGAATTATTTCAATAACCATTGGTAAAGGCGCGATAATTTCTCGTCGGTAAATTTAGTTCAATTAATTCCGATAGAGACAAATTTCAGGCGAGGAAATGTTTTTTATTATGATTACTAAATTAGTTCATTTGACATTTTCATTCCAAGGTCACGTAAAACAAATGTCGTGACATGATATATCATGTCAAAATGTATTATTATTATTATTATATCGTTTGACGTCGCTTTGTGACCTCAGTTTCTTGGTAGAGACGACATTGCCAAGGTGACTGAGAGAGTAAAAAGTGAGACGCTCTACCTACCTATTTCACGTTGAATCTGTGTTGAAATGTAGATATAATATAATCAGATTCACTCATTTTCTCCGCAAAGATATTTGTACCAGCCCGGAATGAGTAGGTAAATCGTATTCTGTCCAAATCAGGTTAAGTCCAAAGTAAGATAAGTATTTTGTGCTGGCAGGCTTGGAATAAACAAAAGTATAAAAACGTTTAAAATAGGCGATATTAATTTTGTTTTAATATGATTTAAATTCCTTATTGTTCAGTTATATTTTAATCATTTATTATACCATTTTTACCTAAATAATTTCTAAAACTATGCCGTTGTGTGTGCATGTAATTTAAATGATGTTTCACTCCATCATCAGTCACGTTTCCATTTCTGTTATGATGGCGTATACCATGAAACAACAAACTTAAAGTGTCCTGCAAAATGAGATTTACTGGAAATAAATAATGACTTTATTCATAAGACATTTTGTTTATTTTCTTTCCTTGCAATTTGGTTATTACAATATGTTTTCATATATTACTATACATAATACATTTCTAGTCCTCACTATTGAGCAATTGGAAAACAACCGATTTTTATATACATACATATAAAATCAAGATAAGTCTTTATATTACATGTGTATATCATTTATTGAGAAATGGATCATCAAGTGGTAACCTAGAGATGTAATATATTGTAGAAATACAGAATAATGAGACAATTTGACGATTTTCGTTTTTTTTTTATCAAATCCGTTCAAAATAGTAATCCGCATGGACTGGTAAAAGATCGTGAGGAATGCAGCAGCCGAAGCATTAATTTATGCATTTTTCATTTTATCGTATGATTTAACTTTTAAATGTTGTGGAAAATCGGTGAAGCAAAACATTGTAAGCGTCATATCGTTGTACGCTTACGATCTGTTGCTGAAAACGGCCCGATATAATATTAAAAAAACGAGTAATCTTCAATCTAAAATACATGTGTCTGTATATCTGTCCCAAGAACTCATCCAAAACTCTAAGTCTGCCAGTGTTCTGCTGAACTTGAATAGGTGTTCCGCAACAATTTGGAAAGGTTTTATACACGGTAACACATTTAAAGATAATGTCTAATTCGTATTGAAAGGCGAGTGATAATCAATCTCTACTGATGTTTATGACGTCAAGTATCTACGTGCAGGCAGACGACCATCTTTTCTCACACTGGGCGCATGAAAGAGATGGGCTATATTATTTTCACCCGAGCGGCTGGCAAGTCCTGTCATTTTAACGACAGTTCCCAAGACTGACAGAACGGTTAACCCCACTTATAAATATTGTTCATAAATCTGAAAAAAATTATGAACATTTTTTTTTTAATTTTTACTAGTAGGAATTACTCAACCTAAAAAATAAGCCAAGAGTTCCGGTAAATTTTCCAGGTTTGCGAAGTGTTCCATTGCAGCAAAAGTTTGGAAAACCAAGCTCTAAGTAATAGCAATGTTATATTTTCACATGTCGTTTTGATTGCCATTTTCCGGAAGATACTAACAATATTGTATACCGCCAAGAATTGAAATAAATTTGTAAAAACAGTATGAACAATATTAATTTGAATAAATAATGAATTTGAATCTATCTCGTTCAAATTTGGGTAATAAAGCTTGTAGTACACACATTATAATTTATCTCTACATTCTTAAATTATTTATTTTCGACAGTTGTTCTATTTATAGCTAAAAATAACGTTTGTATGTGCTTAATATTTTTTTATTTAAATTTTATTGATAAATGCGTGGCAACATAAAAACTGACTTTACACGAAAACGATATTTTTTTATCAAGAATGTTATTAAAACAGTATAGGTATGTAATCATTTCGTTACGTAACACGCGGCATACATCCGGATGGAATTACATTTTAAACATTCTCTGGTGTTCTAAATAAGCGATTTTTTTTATTTATTACTTACTCATAATATTACTGTATTATTTATATCAATTTACATAACATTATATATTTGGAAATAGTTTCATCGTAATTGTTGCAAAAATTCAATATAATTTTCATTGCAGTATTGTAAAACTCCATAAATTTAAATAAATATCAACTGTAAAAGAGAAAAAAGGACTTAACCGTCAGTTTTTTCAAAATAGCTGTTTTACGATAATCACAATGTATACAACTTAATACACGTTCTATCAAAAAGATGTAAGCTGCAAACGCCAAATTAGTAGTTTAATCTAGTTTTTATCTTTGAAAAAAGGAGGGCCCGTGAATTTGGTTACCAACAAAAAAGATTTCCACCAAATCAATTTTTCATAACTAATTGTTAAATTAATATCATATCAAGTAAAAAAAGAGTTTGTCTTCATGCACTTCAAGGTTGTGTATATACGAGTATAATATTTTGCTTTGGTCAAAAATCATTATGAAAACATTTTTTGTGCCTCCTCTAAAAAAAATCTGTGTAGGTTACGTCCTTTTTCCTATCCACTGTCGATTTACAAATCATCGCTGTTAAATATGTAGTATTTCACTAATAGTATTTTTCCCCCAAAATCCAAGTTTTTGTTAAAACCAACTTTTATAAAACGTCAAAAATGCATATTTTAATTACTGCAATTTATGGCTTATTACATCCTTTGATTTTAATACAAAACAATTACCTTCAAACGCGATTATCTCCGCAAAGTATTTTCGCGAGTTAATGACTTTTGCCTAAACAACGACGATATATTATACTTGTTTAAATTACGGTAGAACCTTAGTTTGCGAGCATCATACGTCATCTAAGAGCGCTCGTATATCAAAGCAAATCTATTATACAATATCAAAGCAAAACTGTTCGTACAAAACACAATATTACATTTTTACACACATACATTAATTCCCAACCTTTTTTTGTCTTTATCAACTTTTTTCACGAGGAACGATCGTCAACCAATCACTTAAAGTTATCGGTTTCAGTAGACGAGAGTATTTTGAAGAAATTTTGAGTACTACAACAAGCGAGCTAAAGCCACTCTTGAGACATTTCTGTCGCCGTTATGCACATCTGCAATAGTGGTGAGAAGATGAAAGCAAGCCAATTAATAGATTTATGAAAAAATACATATAAAATAAAAACATATATTTGTTTCATTGGCGCAGGGGTTTTAACAAAAATATTCATATTTCAATATGTAATATCGCATAATATTGTATATATTTACATATATCTTTAGAATACATATTCATGAACATTGTAACGGGCTGGTGCCGAAGGCCGAGGTACACGCATCGCAGCCTTTATGCCTATAATGTTTTCTTGTTAAAATATCTTATCTATATAAAATGTTATTTATACTATTCTTATCTCGAAAACAAAACAAAATTAATTACTTGTCAAAAAAAAAACGATTTTAAAAATTTAAATATCAGATTGATATAAATAGATGCACATGTATTTTATTGAGTGTAAATGAATGTATAACAAATACTATGTCCTTATATTGAGCACGGTTATACACGTGGTTATTATCATATGATATTATTTCTCAAAACGTTTTTATATTGGATGATAGACAATTCTTCTGAAGATGTGATCATAAGTGTGAGCTGATTACAAAGTTCATTAATGTATTTTTTAATATCAATAATGCAACTCTGAGCCGCACTTTGATAGTGTCCAAATTGTTCGCCGCACAAGTGCGCCTTAATGTGATGGGCGCCCTTTATCCAACAAATTAAACAAATCCACCACTATTTTCAATCAAATGCATCAAGTGCAATCATATTCGTATATTAAAACAAGTATACTATAAAAAAATAAGATATTAATCCAAACCAGCGGCTCTCTACCTTTTTGGGACTGTGGCCTCTATTGAATCTATGCCTCCACTGTTTTTTTAGAGCGCGCCTTATCTTGAAATATCTACTTTCCTATATTCATCTAAGTTTCATTAATAGTGTTGTTATTTCGTTGTATTACTGGCAAAAGACGTTAAATTGAAAAAGTGAGTTTTGAGATAATCGAGTTTCAATGTTTGAGTCTCTCTGTTAAATGCATTTACGACAATTTCTTAAGGTAAAGTGTATCTAATCGCTTTGCATACCCCATCTCCTTCTTAATGAGACGTAATGATATCATTCAAATAAGGGATATATGCTATCGTTACACACGTACATGCTGTTCCTAGAATTAAACATTTTTAATTCGAAATAATTATTCCTGTTGGTTACATCATTAAAATCAACAAGATAATCAACAATTAAGAAAAACATACAATCCCCGATAGCGTAGAGGTTAGCGTGCGCGTCTAGCAGTCCGGGGAATTCGGGTTCGATTCCCCGTCCATCAGATTTTAAAAAATCTAAAAATTGTAGGCCTAGATACCCATTGGGTGGAGCAATTGTCTGACCTACAATCATCGTGAAAAATAACCTATTAAGACGTCTTCACATGGCAGAGATCCATAAAATTTGCTTTCGGAGTGGATCTTCACACCGTGTAGATCCAAATGCTTCACTTCGGAAGCGAACATTGTATAAAAAAAGAAGAAGTATGAATACCTTATAATCAGTATATTTGAAGAAAAAAATAAATAAGTACTGGTCTTTCCACTATCCACAAACGGCCAGTGAGAGTTATAGAGAACATTGCACAGCTATATTATTGTAATACTTTTATTCAGTTCGTCATAGAATTAATCTGAACCAAGTTCGCAAACTTATATTTTAATATGAGGTACTAAGTGGATCGACGAGACAATACTCGTGTATATTATATACATATAATACATACTACAAAACGTCATATGTATAACAATTTATTGAATGGACAGTGTAAAAGTTCATTGCATTATTTTAAAAGCGGAACCATTTCCTATATTTCATTATTCTCTACGTATTATTTGTTTCTCGTCCACCCCGCTGTCGTTTCAATAACACACAATCGTTTGCAGAAATCCGACGCCACAATTTTTGTTCTGTGTTTACTTTATACCCCACAAATATGCTTTTGCAGAACGCATTTGGCATACAGGGCGTACAAAAGACACAATAATAATAAAACTATTATATATTTTATATTGCATGTATTAGGATGAAATTGTAAGTGTAACATAATATTAAACATTTACACATTGCAATATAAGCGTGCCATACTAAATATATCGACTGTAAAATGGAAAACAGAAGATTATTTTTTTCGATAAATGTATACAACTTAATACACGTTCTATCAAAATTATACAAGCTACAAATGTCGAATAAGTACTTAAATTCAGCTTTTAAGCTTGAAATAATATCGGCCTTTGATATTTACAACCGGGAAAAAGGATTTCTACAACATGCATTTTGTTCAGTTTTTCTTAAATAATTTAAGGTGGGGCAAATGAAACACTAGTTTTCATCTTAATGCACTTAAAACCTGTGTCTATTTAATAATGCGAGTTTGGTTCATTCATTAAATAAACGTATTGTTCCTATTGTACAATTTGTTCTGTTTGGGTTGTATCATTTTTCATTTCTATGTTATAATAATTCGATATAATAAGCCTTTGCGAAGCGTTTTTCTTAAATTAATAACTATGTTTTTAAAACAAATGGACTCCCACGATGTGAGAATCTATCATGTTTTAGTGGGTATCTCTCAACCCATTGATCATTTATGTCCCGCATTAAAATTCACATTAAAACATGTTAATATTTATGCAGTTACGGGACTTAAACCCGTGTCTGATACGCTCGCGCTTAGATTAACGACTGATTAGATACTCAGTCTAAAATAGGTGCCATATACATGCTTGGACGAATTATTGTTATCGATGAGTGCTTAATAAGTGCAAGAAAAGCATTTTTAGGACCCGTAAGAGTGATGGTGAAATGTGCTTTTATCCAGAAATAAAATAACCCTTTTATTATTCACTGGATAGTATTGAACTTAAATATGTTAACTTAAAGATTGAACATTAAAAATGTATCTTAAATAAATGTCTGCGGCTTTCAAAGATTTCGCATAACAAACATTTTATTGTAAATATAATATAAAGCTTGGCAGTTTCCGGTATTTTTTTACTAAGTACATTCCGTTTAAAGTGTTATCATATTCGAATATTATAATATGATCTTGATTGTATGAACTTACATTATAATAGTTTATACTGGGGTCTGATTAGCAGCGGGTGGTATGTTTTGTAGGGGGTAGAGGGGAGTGAGAGGACCCCCCGGGGGCTCGTGGGAACACCGCTCGCATCACAGGGGCCCACGGCACAGGGGTGGCTAACTCACTTATCTAAAATTAAGGGAAGAAAAAAACCACCAAGTCCATCGATTTTAGCATTGTCTTAGTAAAATTTCATTACATTTAATTTCATAATACGACTCAAAAAATACTGCTAAATTAAAAGCTCTCATTCTATTTTCATGAATATATTAAAATAATGATTGTATTGTTTACTTTATTGGTAAATTTTAAATTAAAACAACGAGGGCGCTTTTATTTGTTATGATATATGTTTAAACGAGTATAATTTGTTTGATTTTTTTGCTCCGTATCTATCAACGTTACTCTTATTATTTAAGTATATTTTTTGTGGCGAAGTATTAAAAATACTAGTTTGGATTGTAACTTCCAATAAGCTTTTGTAAGTATTTCAGTAATATAAATACCATAATAAATGAAAGCTCGCGATTCCTTTTTAATATAAATTTAAAACATATTACATTATCGCCATAAACGGCACGAGAAAATAACAACTTCAATATTATTGTATATGTTATTGCAATACTGGAGTTAGTAGGAAAAAATGCGACAGTAAAACTTATATTTAATTACTTTATTTATTAACAAAGCACTATATGCAAAAATCGTTGATTGTAATGAGAGAGTATACCCTAAAAATAACGTTTTTACTGACAGGTATAACTTCTGGCAAAGTCCGCTATTTTTAATATTTAACTCAAAAGTTGAGTACATCTGAAAGTTCACCCCATGGAAATGTGGCATCGGATTCAGCGTCCCATTCTCTTACATGTTGTTTGATACACATCAACACGCAATACACCGCAAAGGGCGTGCGTGGCGGGGAGTATCACCGTCCCACCTTTGGGAAATATTCCTCCCCCGGCGACTCAATCGACAGCTGCCACTGGTTTGACAGGCGACGATGTTCTCGCTGTTGGAGTAATGTCTAAAATGTGATATTTATACGACTCGAGATTTCTTTATATGCAGCCTTTAACGGGTTAAATTTGACGACATTATTTTTACGCGTAATATCAGTCGTCACGCGGAAGACTTTTATACTATTAAAACGGGCTTTATTTACGAACATACACTCGCTTCCTTCTTCATTAGCGCTTTTCTTTTATTCACTTTGCTTTTTTCCAAGATGGAAAATATGAATTATATACCATATATTTACTATTAGAACTTGTCAACAGATCAAGCAAATTATTTAAAATCCCGCATGTTTGAAAGATATTTTTTAATATATTTACCGTATCATATGGGTCCACACAATCTGAAAGTATACATTAGGAAACTAAAGCATCTACTCATTATAACCTATGAAATCTGCTAAGCCTGTATATTCGTTTAAAAGACTAAACATAAATAAATAAAAATACCTGTATTTTTATTAATAGTGTTATTTCGAGCAATATATTTTTATTATGAATTATACTTGAAAAAATACAGGTTGAAAGGAAGAATAGTGTTCACCCAAATACTTTATTGCAATATTGCGGGGAATTTGATATACTATTAAACAATATAGTTAATTAAATTTTGCTATTCCACCAGAGAACTTAAAAAGAAATCATTGAAGTCACTTTCCAATATTGCTATTTTAACTGGAGTAGATTTTATAGTTGTAATGTTAATACAACATTGGCATAAATAGAATACATTTTTATGTTTAGCTTAATAAATTGTAAAAAAAATGTAGTTAATGCAACAATGAATATATCTTTCTATTCTTCAATTTGTGGTTTTTATTTGATATTTAAAATTTTATTTAAACAAACAAACTTCAATTAAACACATTCGTGTACTACTAAAATAAATGTGCCTGCCATCCACCCGACTCGTTCTTATACCTGGTCTTAATCAGGCGTATCCCGGAGTTCTGACATCGAGAAGTGATCTACTTTATTTGACGGAAATGTTGCGGAAGTAAATATAATTTACACATTACTTAAATTGTCACGCACTTAAGTGTGCTGAATTACAGTAGAAAAAAGAGAAAAATTGAGAATGGAGACTTCTTCGGTCAAGTAATTTATTGAAGAAATCATAACGCCGCAAACTTTCAAGAAGCAATGAAATTCGCCCTTGTGGCCACTGTCAAATGACCCGTTTGGACAAATTTGTGTATTATCGATAGACGAGCGGAGTGTGTGGGTGTTGGTATAATTTTATTTCACTCATTTTAGTGTTGTCACGGTGCACTGCTTCGGCTCAACCACTTAGTAATTATTTGAAACTTTAAAATTATTCAATTAATTTATCAACACCCATTAAATACAGCTCTGATTAATTCTATGAAATTAGTAACGAAAAAATGAGATCTGACGTTTAAATATTCACGCGTATAGTGCTAATATTATTATTTCGGATAATTTTTACTGTCTCACGTGAGAAAAATAATGCATAAATAAATATTTTTTTACAATTCGAAAATGTTCGTTATTCTTAAAAATCACGAGTTAATTAATTTTCTCGCTAATCAAAAAGTTCAGTGACTTTCTAATGGCTCAATTAAAAATCTCCGAAATATTTTTGAAAAATTATAATGTAAATTATCATTTCCGCTCCGGAACTGAGCATGTGCATCTGTATCATTTATTAAAGACAATATATTTAAATATTTTACGAGCATTGTTAGCAAGCCGAGAAAACTCTTTACCAATGTCTTATTTAAGTGCATATGAATTAATATAAAAGTAATAAAACATTTTTTTGTGGACAATACAAATGAAAAGGACGTAACCCACACACTAAATTTACAGGAGGCACAAATCGTATATTTAATTATTTTGGGGCACATTGAACATCTTAAATAGATACAACCTTATGGTGCACAATGTCCTATCACTGGTGCTTTATTTACCCAAACTGATATTAATATAATAAGTTGTTTAAGAAAACCCAGTAAAATCGTTGTTGTGAAAGTCTTTTTTCCTCGTCACAAATTTAGCACGGCATTCTCTTTTCAAACATGAAAGCAAAATTTAGTTACTAATTTCGTATTTTCTGCTTAAATCCTTTTGATAGAACGTGTATCAAGTTTTATACATTGTGATCACCGGAAAAAGCTGTTTTGAAAAAACTGAGGGTTACGTCTATTTCCATGTCCATAGTCGATATGGATCTATAAAGTGTAAAGATAAAACATGTAAAAAAATTACTACGTTTTAGCTAAGCAGCGCACGTGTTGGAGATGTCTCTGGAGCCTAAACTATAGTCGTCTTTATTTTGACTAGTAGAATTGAGGGATCTTGAAAAACTGTTGGATTACTATCTATATAATGTATTCAGCGGAGTTAAGGGATGTTAGCGAGATTAGAAAGGATGCAAAGGGACTGTCGGTAAAATATAATCTTTGGGGCGCCACGCGGTGCATAGAGGAATTAATTACTAAAATATGGAAAGAGTTTCATGTGGATAATTTAAATTTAAGTGTCTTTTGTAATGGTAATCTGGGGAACGCGGGCTCGATTCCCACATCTACCAAATTGTAAGCAATATGAAAATGAAAAACTTTAGGTTGAGTTGTTTGACAAAAATTGGATTGAAAAAATAATCTGTCAACACATGTCTTCACACTGCGAAGATCCTTATACATTTTTGGAGTGAACATTGTTTTTTAATAAATATGTGAATTAATTTGGCTTATATATATTTATCTTTTTACCTAAGTATCGAATTCTATCATTTATCCTCAGCCGATAATATAAAAAAAACATAACCCTAACATACATTACTCGTAACTCGTAGCCAAGAATGATTAAGCTTTTTTTCTCCGTTTTATCGTTCGGTATTGCAGGGCCAAAATTTATGATATGCCCTGTCTAGTTGGAATCCAGTTCGGTAATTTATCTTCGGTTGTTGTTTTAGTGCGTGCCCTGTGTCAAGAGAACATTCAAAAGCAAACACCCTTTGAATGCCTAATTATTTAACTATACGTCACATTCCGGTCTCTAAGTAAATAATATTATATTATGACTAATATTAAGCATCGCGGCTAGAACAGATCATCATTAATGTCATAAAAAATAATATAGCTGAGAGCTACATGCCACTTCAATATAATACATACCAATTTTATTTCATATTTGAAAAACACAACGTAAGAACCGAAAATAATTTTACATAGATAAAAAACTGGACTGTTTAAAATCGTTAATTTAGACTCTAGATTACAATACAAATTAGATATTGGTATATTATCCAAGTATTTTTGTGCCGTATGTATGTGCTATGATGACTCATATGCAATTTTTAGACTGTACAGTTTCTCCTTAAATTTCTTTAGCATCGTAGATTGCGGGTTCGACTCCGAAAATTCTATCAATATTCCTGAAAAAAATTCTTAATATTGAGGAGATCCATCTAAACAAAACTGATGTATCATAGTACTACATCTAAAATGTTTATGGCACTTATTTTTGAGCCGGGGACCTGACCTGTCACTTTTTTTAAACATAGTAATAAATTTTCAAGTAGATTCAACACGTATTTTGAAGTGCTTGTCAACCACGCATAGCATATGATCCTTTTTTAAATATGAACATTCATCAAGACATATTATCTTTAATATGACGAAAACAAGGGGAAGTGGTAAAATTAAGTAACAGGACCATGCAGCCACCTATCACTGACAAAGTAAAGCTGCGACGCTGAATCTGGCTCGGTCACATATTGCAGATGCCTCAAGAGAGTCTTAACCTGACCTGCTTATTCTTCAAGCCGACCGGTTATCGTCGTCCTGGAAGGCCGCTAAATACTATCTATAGAATGTTTTTGGTGGAGTTCGGGATACAGGTATGACCTGGTAGGACGGAAGGATATTGGCGGGCGACGCGGATTTTTGGAGGCGGCACGTGGTGTCTTTATGCTCCACTTAAGTAGCGGATATGAAAAAAGAAGAAAAATTCTGTCATACGAAGTAAAAACACATTAGGCATTTACATAGGGACTCGAATACAACTGTGATTTTACTTGGTAGGGCAGCGTAATAGTCAGTATGTGTGTAAGTAGATATTTTTTACGATTTATAAAATTTATATAAAAAAAAGTCAGAGTCATAAATTATTTATATATTACAAAAATATAAGTACGCAGTGTGGGCAAGTTTATATATTTTACGTTAAACTGATGGTATTGAAAAATAATATATTATTGTATATATGGAGTCATAAAAAGAATTTGATTTATACGATCGAGTTATATTGATCCAATGAATAACGGTAGGTATTAATTCCATTTGACACCTCTCTATGATATCGCAGACCTGCGTAGTAAAAAAATGTTAAAATGAAATAATATCTCTCAGAGGCAAGATGACAAGTCGGAGTCAAAACAGTGTTCGAATCACAATGCAGAGGTAACTAACTGACTTTCGCTGTACTTGCACAAAATATATCCAACATATTGATTTATTTCCCGAATTAACCGTCAATACTTCTTTATCTGTCACACTAAAATCATATCTTCAGTACCACGCCGTGGATTGAAGGTGCCCTTATTCAAAAGGTTTTTCAAAACATCTATTTAAATTCCAAACTATTTAAAATCGGTAAACTTCCATATGTGAGATCACTGTTAGCGACCCGGGTTTCGCCTTTCGGC
>JAGVSQ010001677.1:0-27948 GCA_022683975.1 Rhyacophila evoluta | reverse complement strand
ATAACTAATTTTATACGTTTATACTAATTACACTAGACAGTAACATCAACTGATAAAGAAGAAGGCCTTTGCAATGTGGTGGAAGCTTTCGATTAGTAAAGAAAAAAAAATAGTTTTTAAATTTAATGTCGATAATATTTGATAGTATTGTACATTATTATAACATTAAAACGTTATACGGCGATGCAGTAAGTTGGAATATGTACTGCGGATGGGTCCGTAGACCCTGGACCTTTATCTTTTTTTTCCGATGAGAGAGATTTAGGTATCCTGGTTGATCATCAGATACTATCGACAGGATATATTCAGCGGAATGAAAAGATGCCAGCATGGTCTGAGAGAATTCAAAATAAGCGGATGAAAGGGAATCCTGGAGGCGTCGCGTGGTGACCATGGACTCTGCATAAGGAATGAATATGAAAGAGAGTACAAATTTAGAAGAATCGACGGTCTGTCAGTCATAGTTTAGTCAAACAAGACATTTTATAGAACCTTAATAGGAAAATTACCCAAAATACAATGATATATAAATATAAATATCAAATGTTTTCTAAATAACTCAATTTACAAAAAAAAAACACTAATCTTACCTTTAAAAAACTTAAATGCCAACTTTTAAAATGGACATCGGAAAATTTAAGGGATAAATGCCATTAAAATTCACTGAATGCGAGATTTTCTAAATTTATTTTTTTCATGTCACGAGATAGCACCTCCTACGGTATTCCCATTCCATTACCCGTTCAAACAAAACAAATTTCAAACAAGTATTTTAAGGTTGTTTGTGCGGAGAGTTTTTGTGTTGGGTAGTCACCTTTGTGAACGAGCCTTTTCGGTTGCCTTGTACGAAATTTTACCTCTATCTTTTCCGACGGGAAATTCGCCCATCTACCGTCGTCGTATATAATAATTGAACACACACGAACATAATTCTCATTCAACTCGAGTCGCTAAGCCATAAAAATAAGTATATTATCCTAAATACATACACTAAAGGCACAGACAAAATATTTTATGCACCGACAACGTTCCACAAAATAGTGGCTGACATGGTCTTTTACACTATAAATTCTAATAATCGTACATTTTTACGTCAAAAAACACAAGCTAAAGAAAAAACAGCTGGTATACATAATAACTTAAATATACAATGAATTATCATTATTTTTACAGTTTTATATATTTAAACGAATAAATAAATTTCAAATAAAATGTCATAAAATATAAAGTGATATTGACAAATCCGTCACCATAAAAATAGCTAATGCTTTATTTAATTAACGCAGCAGATTAATAAATCAGTTTGAATGGTTAAATTTATGATTCATTATCTTTTATACATTTTTTTACGAAAAAAAAACATTTAAAATCTAGAAGCTAATACTATAATGTATAATATCATTAATATTTTCTATGCGATGGTAGAGTATGTGCAATTTTTCAGAAGTACTGTAATTATTAGACAATTGACTAGCCCATTGGGCACCTTCCTTCCAAAACCATTGACTTCTCTTCTACCGAGAGAGAAAAATCATAATCTCACAATATCATAATGATCTAAAAAAATGAGGATTATTGATTATTTAAATATGAAAATGTATAGATACCGATATGATAAATATTTTAATATTGTAATAAAATAAGCTTTCAACTGTCCTATGTTCTTCAACTAATTATAAAATACACACTTCATAAAAATATAGATATTTAGTATTTTAAACATAAATATCGAAAAATATGACAAACAATAGTATAAATAATTGTAGTGCGTTTGTTATTCTGCGCGGAAGGTAGGTAGAATAAATATATTTTAACTTAAGTAAGTATGTTTTGTAAGAAAAAAGCAGCGTAAAGAGATTTCGTTTATAATTGTGCCAATTCTAGCAAAATTACGTTCATAAAAAAATCCGTTGGAATATATTCAGCTCCTAACGAGTATTTTATGAGCCTGTCTGCCTGCTCACCTGAAAACGTAGATAAATGAGACGAATTCCGATGAAGAATTATGCCACTTTGTTATAAAAAGATTATAATTTCCTCTGAATTACTGAGAAAATCGTCACCAATTTTTGATTCGTAATAAATTTAACGTCATCATTATCACTTAGTTTTTAATGATAATTAATGACTCACGGGGATAAAATTAATATTTCAACCAACATAATATTATTCTGATATGAAAAAGAAAATGAAGCGATTTAGCAAAATTGTAAAAATTATGTCATTTATATTTATTAAACGTGATCACACTAAATTTAATAAGTATACATACTAAGTCTTCAATGGATAGCGTAGCATATATTTTGATACATTTTTATTTATTTTACTGGTTATTTTTCATATTTTTTATCTATATTTGTGAGATATATAATATATAACATGTTCAAAATTTATATTCTGCAAAAACCATTTTACTAATTAACAAAAGTTTCGTATTATTTTTTTTTAACAATACCATACAGCAGTCAGCAATAAAATAGTTTTATAAAGAAAATTTTGACTCTGATCATAGACACTATAGCAAAGAAAATTTTTAAGCTCCTTTTACTGTTAGTGAACACTTTGTAACTAGAGATGGATCGTGGTATTTGTATTAAGATCGAGCTTAGATTGAAAATTTTGCAGGTGTTATAACAAACTCTACTACCAAAGTATTTTAAAAGATAATAGATACTATATGTTTCTGATTTTCATATTTAGAGTGGCGCGTGACGGCAACTAGATCTTGTCATGATGGAGTGGTTTTAGAGACATCGTGTCGTTATACCTCAAAAGTTGTTACCTTAAATTTAAAAAAATCTACAATTATATCCTCGTGCGTCAGCGTAATGTCAATATTCATGCCGTTTCACCTTTTAATCAAATCATTTAATCATTGTGACTTATTTTACAAATAATAAAAAAGGTTTGATTATCAAGAATCGATATTAAAAAATCTTATTAAAATAGAAATCACATATATTCTAATGAAGGTATTATAAACTACTTCTAAAATATTAGTGCTATATTTAAAAACACTTGTTTCTCCATAATTTAGGACTTCATAATAGTTATATAGGTGTGGTAGATAGTAAAGGGAAAAACGATCAATATATTATACTGGTGTCATAAATGATGTATTAATAAAACTGTAATTATAAGCCGTTATCAGTATGATTTATAGGCCGACACTTCTGTTTTATTGCTCACATACTAGACTAGATATTATTATGTACGTGATAGCCAATTTTCATTTGAAGCATTACCCGAAGGGATAAACAATTGGCTTTTATTAAAGTGAGCATATCTGCGACACGAGCCAGCCGACCTGCGCTGACCTGTAACCTTTACAGAGAGGCTTCCGCGATGTAGTTGTATGCTCACGTTCCAATTCGACGAGTTACTTGTCTGTAATGGCGTACCTATTTGGAAACCGAAAAACCTACTTGAAAACTGAAAGAGTTGAATAAATATTTTCGTAACTTAATATTTTCCTGGACAGGGATACATCCATACTCTTTTGTGATGTTTCTGTACATGAAAAAAGTGACCCATTTATATATATTATATAATGTTAATGTAATATATAGTTAATGTAATATATAGTGTTGTTTATATTATGTAAAACAAATATGACAGCATTGCTAATTAGTATGAAGTACACATAACCTCACATAGACGTTAATGTTATATATTGAAACATGTTTGTATTTACTAATTAACACGTTAGTATTATCTCTCTAAAGGTTAATTATTAGCTGAAAAATATTTCCATGATTTGTATATCTTAAAAGTAAGTCTATTTTCATCACATTATTGATAAGTAACATTTTCATTGTTATGGAATATACTATTTTGAAAAGATATGTGCAAAATCATGTGCTCGTATCCGCTATTGTATAACACATACATAAAATTCGAAATAAAAAAACGGACTTGGTGAGTTTTGAATATGAAAAACCAGTTATTAAAAACTTTGGAGGAAAAAAATCATGTTAGAAAAAGCTGCGTGTAATATTTTAATTAAATTTAATATGTTAACATTATACTTGCTTTTTGAAAGCTATTTATGTAGAAGATATCTCACTGAAGATATAACCATTAATTAATTTTAATGAACTTCTTAGAAACAAACTGGCGAGTTAAGTTAATTTATTATAACAGTTTTAAATAATAAAATAATGTTGCGAGAGAAAATTTCAGCCCTCCGCTGCGTTTGTGTATTATTTACAAGTCAGTGATCACATCGCTCCCCGGCATGTGAGTGAGTAAGGTATCCTTTAAATTTTATCGTTTCGCGAGAGTCGCTAATGGGAAATTCTGACGAATTAGTATTCACAAGACCGTTTGCTGAAACTCACGTAAAACGTAACAAGGTAGAATTAAGTCATCAGGATCCGTAAAGTTCGTTTTAGCCAACGTGTGAAGCAATGAAAGCTTAGGTATAAAGGCACGCACAGAAAAATAAAATGAACACTCCCTTACTCTGCTGAAAATAAAAATTAATTAATTAAATTATCAACAAAAACTTAGATTTATTTAAATAAACTTTGAAAACGTTAATGAATCATTAGTCACTGATGACAAAATAAAATTTATACGCTTCGTTGCTCTTATTGTACTGTCAAATGCTTAATTAATTATCATACAGAAGGCTTTATTGAAATGCAGTAACAGTTAATTCAAATAAAATGAAAATTTTAATGAATATAACGAATTAAATTTGGTTATAATTTACAGATTTTCAAGCGAATAGAAAATTACAAATAATAATTATAATTTATACTCACATACACATAATTGTATGCGTATAACTTCAGTGATGTTAAATTTTGAAAATATTTCTTTTCTATGAATATATTTAATAAATATCAATAAAGTAATATTATTGCAAAAGATGTTATAATATCTTAATGTGACATCAATTTTTTAAATGACAATTGAAATTTCTTTACTTTATATGAATAATAAACAATTTAGATTTATTTTGAGTACAATAAATTTATATTAATTCACAAAAATTCACAGCCATTTCATAAGACTGTTGTCAAAAGCCACATCTTAATTTAATCTTGTCTGGTTGATTGCATAATATTGATAAGTAGCTTATGTAATACAACAAGTTTTATATAAAAAAATAATCATCGACATATTGAGTATACATAAATAAAAAAATAATTGAGTCCTCCAGATAAACGAGGTTTCTCTTGAAAGTATATTTTCTTCAAAAAGCTCTCTTGTCTTGTTACGAATTGATGTGAAAGTTTCATCGAGAGAATTGCTCGTTAGTAGTTTTTTCAACCGTTTCGAGATATTTAAATTTAAAAGCGACGAATGAGTAAGCACTTTCTCACTTCAGACACTTAAGAGTTTACATGGTACGAGAAATTCTTGCACGCCATAGTATACGAATTCGTATTAAATAAAAAAGTTTACAACAGATTCATGTAAAAATACTAAAAAAACAATAATATATTGTATTATTTAATAATTTAATTTATAACGTCTGTGAGATATTAGCACCTAAAATACATTATCATAATATATTCTCCAGTAGTATTTTGTCTTTTTTCTTGCAAACATTTAGCATAAATAATACGTTTTAGAAACAAAACATCGTCTCTTTTCTATTGTTCTGTTATTAAAATAAATCGAGCGTCGTTTCATTACAACACCCAACGAACAGTTTATATAACACGTTAAAACAAATGTTCAGCATATTATTATACGCCATCTACCTCAATTCAATCTCCAGCTACGTGATAGTGTAGTCAAAATGCATTATGCACACAAATGCATCACACTATAACGTAGACGAGGTAAATAATAGTCTATGAATATGCAACATTGCAAATGGGTATAAAGTGTTATACGGTAAATTATTCTGGTAAGCACATCCAAAATAGCACCCATTGCATTTTCCTTCAGTACAAAAAGATTTCAGTGTAAATTTGAATTTCATATTTTGAAGCTTTCGTTAACGGTTAAGGAACGCAGCTTTTTAAAATCTTAGAAAATTTACGTTAAGATTTTATCGCAGTATTATGCTGACTACTTTACTTACGTCTCTCAAATACTTTTTATAAATTAAATTCAAGAAAAAAATGCTAGCTTTATGTTTACCTATTCGCATTTCAGTGACAAAATTTGTAATGTAAACTGTCTATTATAACATATGCTACTATTTTAAAACTTAAATCAGATAATAGATTCAATTGGCAAATGAATCACTAATATTAATAAATAAATCACTAAAAATTCATAGTATGCTTAAAACCTAATTTAAAATTTATTTGCTATTTACATAAATGTTTAATATATAATCACATCATTGCAAAAGTTGAAATTAATTAATAATTATAATTGACGTACTAGTATGAAAATACTCATAAAATAGGAAATACAAACAAAGTGACAAATTTTCTTCTTTGTAGCCGAGGGATAATCGTACGCGATTTGTATTCAGGATTCCGCATTTGCTGAACTAGAAAAACCCAAAACATGCAGGATTGGTTCGGTTGAAAAATGGCTAATTTTTTATTCTCATAGAGTTGTATAAATAAGGTTATCATAAAAACATTGATCTTATTATAACAGTGTATAATTGAATGATAATATTGTAATTAATAGCCGTAGTATAATAAAATATTGTTATATTAATTTTGACACACCTAACCATACACAAGACCTTGGAATAATATAGATTATCTTTACATCATTGAAGTTTTCAATTATTTTATAAAATATGTTGATAAGACTATGAAATTTTATACGATGTAATTTTAGTAGTGTTTATACAAAACTGCCGTCCATATAACGGACAATAAAGGTTTTAAAACTACAAGCAATAATTATTGAATTCTCTGTTAAATGGGTGATAATAAACAAGCATCTATGAAACAATAATACGTGGAAGGCGAAGGTTATTAGAAATTTACAGGTATAATAAACGTTAATTTAACAGCACAAATGCTAGAAACACAACTCATAAAACCTAAAATTTGATGAAAATACGAGTGTTTATGTTTCTTTCTTACGATCAATTTACAAGGAAATTTTCCTACCCAAGTGTATTTAAAATAATTATTTTATAATTAACTCGTAGTTAAAAGTCATTGATCTCATTTTGATATCTTATTTTATTGAGTGTTCAAAAATCATTCTCTGTTTTATGAAATAAAACATATAAATTGACATTACGACTTTTGATGCGCCTATATTTTAAAGCTGAGATTAATTTACAGGATTATCTATAAATGAATTTGGTATACTCTTAATAGTACTTAAAATACTGCATTTTAACCATTATACGTCTTTGTTTCAATTCAATCGTTATCGATAATCGTCATTCGTTAGAAAATAAAGGATAAATAAAATTTTCCGATAAATTTTATTATTCAATAAAATTATTGTCCCAAAAAACTCTTTGAATGAATGGTAAAATTTCTCAGAGTGAAAAATTGTCAAAAAAATCAAACTGATTAATGAAATGGGTCTATTTCGAACAATACCAATTTTAAATCGCGTTTCGAGGTAATAACGAATAAATTTTGACAGTCAGAGAGAATGATAACGGAGAAAAATTAGAATTTTTATATGCTTTATTTAAACGAAGATAAAAGTACAATATAAATTAATGTCGCTCTGGTCAGAAAGTTAAAGAATAAAAATGCGTAATTAAGAAATGCTCTGAATTTTATGATATTAAAAGTCACGACTATAACAGCTAAATTTATTAAATGTAGATAATTGTTTCATCGTAAATTTTGCTTTTTTTAATGCTAGACTTGAATTATAGAACTGGTGAAAAGACTGTTACTTTTAACAATCGCTACTAATTTTTTTGTATTTCCGCAGTGAACTTAGTCCGATTCATCATTATTTTTTGTATGAATCTTAGAATCTGAAGTATGGTGAAGTATATACAGCCTTGGGAAAACTTTGGAAATAAATATCTAGTAATAGGTAATATTTATTAACAATAAAAATCTCAAAGTGAAGTAACTTCCAGAATAAGGAATAGTTTTTATTGAGCTGTACAAATGTTCGTCTAAAATACTGCAAACGATATTTTACCGTTATGAAATGCATATTTAAAACCATCAAAATATGTTTGTCTCCTTGATGTAATTTTTGTAATTGAAAACAAATTCTTGATACTCAGTAAGTATAACAAAATTTCAGTATAATGAAATTTTTTTCTGTAGTCTCACGAATATACAAATACGAGTATATTCATCATAGTTTTAATATTATGATTTGGAATATAGGCTGACTATAATTATTTCAAAATTTGTCCTTATGTTATTTCTAATAATTTGTTATTTACTGATTATGTACTATTGAGTCAATATACATACATTTTCACGTATGTATATTGAACTCTGTTTTATCAATATACAAAATACAATATTTAATTGATAAATTTAAAGATATTTTCACTGTACAGTAGTTTATATCAAATGTTACTACTTTTATGTGAAACATCACTTGATAATCGAAAACCTTTTCCACGAAAGATAATGACGAAGAAAATACTAAAACAAGGCAATGTACTCATATAGGTTTTCGATGTTTTTTCCGGGGCTATATTTAATGTTGTTGTGAAGGAGTTCCGAATGAAATGTTAATTAGAAGGTGCCTATCAATTCAGAGGGTCAACATAATAAAGTAATGGTCCAGAAAACATGTTACATACTGCGTGAAACTGAATTCACAAATTAACATCCTATTTTATATATTGTATTTGTTTTGGCTGCAAACAAGTCGGACGCGAATAAGTTTACTTGTACCATCACGAATTAAAAATTATCGAAATGCTTGTTGGTAACACAAGATTAGTCTGTGGATATAAGTCTCAAGTATTGTTGTGTTTGGAACTAAATTTATTTTATTTTGAATTTTATAATAATAAAATATTATATAAAACGATTAGATGATGACATCGATTATGTATATTTCAACTTTCACAATAGCTCAATTTGCAAGTGAAAGCACTTGTAAATCAATCGGAAACAAAGTCTCGTAGCTGTTATATACAAATAACCAAAAAAAAAACAGATTTTTTTATATAAAAATCCATATGTTCCACGGTTACGGTAGGTGTAGTTAAAATCAAATTATTTCTATATGTTACTGGATTACTGTACAATAAGATTGCGTTCGATTTGCTGATTTAACTTAAATTATAGTAAGCATTGACGATGATTATACATATATATATCGATATTATAAAGTAACATGAAATAATTTTGAATCGAAACCTCTAAGCATGAAAGGTACCATTGTATCCGGCGTCCCATACGGCTGTCAACTAGGACCATCAAATAGGTGACCGTAAACGCACATATGCGAGACTACGCCATACAAAAGTCTCATAAAAGCGAATGAGGAGTTTCATATCGTAGGATGCGATCAAACCAAGTGAGGCGAGAGGCGGATTTCATCACACCGCACGACACAGTATAAGGGTATAGAAACACATACTCGTGAATACAGCCTTAAAAATAAAAAGTGTATACTGTAAACGTGTAGCTACACTAACACTTACATATTTATAAAACAAAATAATTACTAAAATAAGACAATCAGAAATTCATATTTAACGAAAGTTTATTTGTTTTTCAAAGCTTTTCGGCTTAATAATAACCTTTGTATTTATTTTGAATAGGGTTTGAGAACCTAGTTAGCCATTACCTATATCAGCTGTCATTTCTGCATATACTGTACGATAGTATAATAAATTAAATGATTCTCCAAAATATTATTCAATCTTTGATGAAGCGATATGTTACTGCTCAGTATTTTGAAGTACACATTATAAATTAATATCTATAGTTTTGAAAGTGAGAATGATAAATATACAACTTTATAAATTTTGGATCAGATGTGACAAAAGTGTTATTTATAAATATTTATTCCTATTTATTTATTTGTTTGAAAATCTGAGTAAAATGTAAGTAATATGTTTATAATGTTCACACATTATCATAAAGTACTTTTTTCAAGACATTATAGTATAAAAAAATAAAGTTCAAATTAAATACATATGAAATTGAGTAAATAAATAAATTCTGTGTAAGTAAAGGTATAATTTGAAAAAGATTATAAAGCGCGACTAGCAATATGGTTCGATAGAGTATGTTTTAGATATGTATGTATTCTAATAACATACATCTATATTCGTTATCATTCGAATGGAAGATATCGATGAGACAACGTTTTTTAACACAACCATTGGCCTTCGTGTTGAAATTAAGCACTACCAAGTTAAGTTTAAAATTTAGAATAGAAAAAAGCTTTGGATTCGTCGTACAAAATGTAATACTGAAAATAATTTCATTAAACTTATTTATGAAAAACATTTATCAGCAGCGTTAGAGAATTTTTCTATTAAATCATTTCAAATTTAAAAAAAAAACCATTCTCAACCTATAGTAAAATCAAAAAACTGATGATTGCGCACATTGTTCACACAAATTTTTATTTAAAAATAAAGACCATTTTTTTTTTAATGTATAAATAAAACTTAAGTGTAAAATTTTCAAAATATAACACAATATATAAAACCCTGGCAAAGATAGTCAATATTCAACGGGCCTTTATAGCGAAGTATTCAAAATCCCGATTCTAAATTGTATTTCCACACGTCGACCTTCCGGCAAAAGAGTGTTTTCTATGTATATAGAATATATTTTATTATAGTGACGATTCGTTTGAATTTCCGGAAAAAATTTGCGTAAGTTTCGATTTAACGCTTGATATCGTATGATTGATTTATAGGCGTTTTTCCAACTGATTTTTCTCCCTGGCGTTTTATAAAAGCCGACATACTTTTATATCATTACATTCAAAGATAATATCTTTGTTATATGATAACATATTATGTCAGTTTTAAAGGAATTTTAGTAGTATATTTTTTTTATATTCTTCTAGTTTTTAGATAGATCACCATATACACTTTACCCATCGTATAAAAGTGTGAAAGAGCTGCATTTCTGTTCAGTTATTTGCGAGCTCAAATCATAGTCGTACATTATCGATTTTTCATGTATATTATAATAATGTTTTTTCTAGTTGATGCTTAGGTTGGTTGATGAAGGCGTAATCAACCTATTAGTGTCAGGTGACTGGGATATAAACTGCTCAAAAGTTCAAGATGTAATCTTCAGGATTTGGAATTTAAAGAAACTCACTCGAAGCAAATTGTCTTAGAAACATTTTCCTGTTAGCAGAAGAAACATAAATTAAATCACAGTATTAATAGCATATTTCTTCATGAAATTATGTTATATTATTCATGTTTTGGCTAAAAGTCAATTATATTAATTACTTCCTAAAATTTTCGTATACTCACTGCATAAAACCATGTAAATGTAACATAAATTCGTTTTATTGTTTGAGATAAAACTTTCAATGGGTTTTAAAGCTTAACTTTGCAATTTAGCTTTGAAATCTGACCAAATGTTTATTTGTACAAAATTTTAACTGTGCGTGATTATAGGGTAGTGGGGCTCCGACAATGAGTCTTGATTGTGGAGGAAAAATTCCAAGCATGCGCGGATGCCTTTCAAATTTATATTTTAGATAAAAGTGTTTGGGTTTTTGTATTGGAACTTTTTCAATTATTCTTTTAATGATACAGGTTTTCCGATTAGGTACGCCTAATTAACTGCTTTAAGTTTTTATTATCATTTAGGGCACGAAAGGATTTTATTTTTATTAAAGTTCAATTAGCTATATATGAAGTATTTTAATATTTAAAAATACCATATTATAAAATTTGTTTCAAATTTCCAAAGATAGTGAATATAATTAGAAATGCACTGATTAAAATTCATTAAATCAAGCTTAATACTTTGCATCAAGAGTTTTTGCTATAATTTATATTTTTTTTCATAATTTAAATACTACAAATAAAATATATATATATATCAAACAAAAAAATAATTTGACTTATACTTGTTTTGTGTTTTTTCCTAACTTATTTTTTGTTTCAAAACAACAACAATTAATTACATTATGATTTTAACATAACTTTTTTTGATATTATATAATCATGATAGTTTTTTTTAACGTCGTTCATTCAAATAAAATCTTGCTGAAAAAACTATAGGTCTGAATGTATGAAAGATATTCTGAGTTTCTAAAATAATATGAAAAAAAAATAAAAGAAGCAGTTTCGTAACTTTTGATGAAAACCACTTTTAATATCACCTATATAAACAAGATTTTTTGCGTCCTAGTGAGTCGAGAGTGTTAAAGACATCGCCCATGAAAAAGGCATGAACCGTTCTAGCAGTTGCCCAAGGCATCTTGTCTCACGCCAGTTCATAGAGAAATCCCCTCTCACAGCCCGGAAAACTGAAAAACATCTAGCTACAATTTACTGGAGTAGAAAATAAAAGCTTGCCACACAAAATGATGCACTTGTGCAAAAAACTTAAGAGGAAAAGGCTGTTTACAGTTTGCGTTAATTTCTAGCAGGGGTTAATCGATAAAAAGTTAAGTGCAAGTAAACAATTGTAATACAGTTTTAAACTTCATTATATAGTTCTCATATTTCATGATACAACATTCAATATAAAGTAAAGATGTAATGTAAAGAAAACTTGTAAGCAAAAAGACTAGTTAAAAGGAATATAATGTAAGTCTACCCGGTTAGCGTAGTTGGTAGCGCGTGCGCCTAGCAATCCTGGATGAATGAATGAATGCGGGGTTGATTCCCCACCTGGTCGGATTAAAAAAAATCTGAAAATGCAAGACTGGATTGAGTTGAGCAATTGTCTGACAAACGATTCTCGTGAAAAATAATCTGTCAAGACGTCCTTCGTAATGCGGAGATCCATATACTCCTGGAGTCCACTTTTGCTATACACTTTTGGAGTGGATTTTTTCACACTGTGTTGATCCATATGCTCCACTTTGGGAGCAAACATGGTATTTAAAAAAAATTAAGATCTATTAACTTATACCGTATATATAATATGAAGTATAATTACGTAGGAAGAAGAATGGGTAAATCCAGTATTAGATTGAATATGTCTTCCTAAATTTGTTTTGACTATCACTTCTTTATTGAAATAATAATGAAATATCACTTTGAAAAATCTTCTTCAGTATTTGAAATGTGATATAATTTATTTATAGTGAATTCATGTTCATTTTCTCATTTGATTTGGCAAATATATCCAAAAAAATATATTTTATTTCATACTAATAGAATATTATATAAAATATATTATGGGGTATAATATACGCTTTTCTTAGATTTTAAGGTTTAGAGTATAAAATGCATAATAATTGCATTTTTCTTGAAAAGCTTTTTCAAACTTAAGAACCAAAGAAATGAAAGTTCTATAAGAGCCTGTTTTGAATTATTTTTTTTTGTTTCGATGAAGTTTGAATTATTTCTGTTTTTCAAAATTTGCAGAAAGACATTTAATAATAACCACTTTTTTAATTGTAAATAATGCTTAATCTTATTTGATAATCATTTTAATTGTTTAAAATTTAAAACAATTATATTATTTCCGGTTTTATATCACTTTACCATATTAACAAATAGTTAGCCAAAAAACATTTAAATATTAATACAAGTTATAACATGTATACTACCACTACAATATTTTTTTAAAAAACCTATGATTTTAACCTATGGAAAACTATTTTTCAACTCTTTCAAATTTGTTACTGCGTATTTCCTGGATTTAGATTTTTGGGAGTAATAACTAGCGGCTACCCATAATACTCAATGATTAAAAAAAAACGATATTAAAATAAAAATTGATATAAGATGAATGAAGTGACGCTATCAGCCATTTGTTTTAATTATGTGGTCATAGAATATGTTTTATACTAATGCATATAGTTTATTAATAATTAATGATGATTCAGGTAGATAAGAATATGTTGAAAGGCCATTAACGATGATAGTCTTATGCTTATATAAGATGTTAAAGTTTGTAATTCCACACCAAAGTTCTCTGTAATCTTAAATACAAATTGACTTTGAAGTTGATACCAATATTGCTATCACCCGTAGGAAATCCAGTTAGAGGTGAATTTGGGCTTGTAAGGTAGACGCTGGAAAGAAGCCCACCTCCCTAATGATAGGGTGGCTGACGCTCTAATGAACCCGACGCTTCCCGTGTTTATCTGCAGGCTTTGTTCCAATCCCTGATTCCGACACAGCCTTCCACGTTCTCCCTTAGTCTGCTTTTAACGAGTAGGAACCTCCGGAACGAGCCGAGGGGATTTACGGTTAAACGTATTTTCGATAACTCAACAGAGCTCTATGCTTTTTTACGGGATCGTAAAGTGCAGGTTTGTTAAAATCAACGAACAGATTTTATGACGAGATATTCCGTACGCGTGCCATATTGTGGAATCGAAATGAGGATAGAGACGCATGAGAAACGATGCGTAAAATATTTAACGAACCTAGTGTGAGCTTACTTAACAAGCTTGATACTTTGTATTTACTGTGTTTAATTCGTTTTTATTAACTTATATGGTTGTTAAAAAGAAATATAAAAGAGAGAAAAAAACAACATATTGCATTGTTAAACTACGCAGACTTATTATTTTTCAATGCTAAATTTATTGACTAGTTAATTAATTTATTATCACTTTGGTAGTCAAAAGGTTATCATACATGCTTATAAACTGGAGACTGCGGGTTCAATTCCCACTGCTGCTGAATTTAAAAAAATCTAAATATTTAGGACTGAATGCCCAATGGGTTCAGCAATTGGCTGAAAATCAGTTCTTATCTCAAAAAATCCGTCAACGCACGTTTGGAAACATCATATACTAGTGGAAGTAAAAAATAAATAAATGACACTGTTTTAAAGGAGGATAGGGAGTTCTTTTGGGTAGAAATGACAATCACTTAAAGGAAAAATCAACATTAGTAATTTTTTTTAACACTACTATTTGAAATATATAATTGCATCTCTATTTCAGGCTGCAATCCATCAAAGTATTTGTTTTTTCAAATTAATGCCATTATGAGAAACAATCTATTTAATGGTTTTATAGGCTTTCTTCTAAACTATATGAATTCCTGAGTGACCGGTGGTTGTGGCACAAAGTTCAGATTGTTTTCATAACATTCCAGCTCTAAGTACTTACACAAGGATGTAAACTCATTAACCTTGTCTCTCGGGCATCCTAAAAGTCTTTTAAGGTAAATACAGTTTCTAGTAGGGGCGTTGATAAATATCATCATCATGCATATTTGAAGATGAGCTGTTTATAAAAGTCATGAGATTTTTATATATCTGATAACTTTTGATATAAAATAAAATTACCGACATATACTAAATCTACGAATTCTTTTAAATACATCAATAAGAAGTAAAATTTTGAATATGTATTTCACATTTTGAGGATTTTTACATTTTTATCCGTATTGTAAGTAAAATAACCTATCTAGGTTCTTTGATAATATTTTTTTGCTTAAAAATAAATTTTACATGACAAATAAAAAAAAAAAAAAAAGTAAGCATGAACTTAAAATACTTTCGTCTATGGATAAAAAATAAATAAAACTGATACTCGTGTGTATCTAAGAAAATGTGATTGATTGTGGCTTATTTAATGCTCAGCGGGAAACTTTTTTTGAAATATAATTAAAATATTACATATTAGATTAAATCTTGTATATATGTGATTATTAATGTATTATTAAAATAATATTGTACGCTAATAATTATAAATTTTCGTATGGTAAAATTGTAAAAATAAAAATAAAATGCTTAAACGTTATCATGAATACCGTTTAAATACTTTGAGGCTATTGAGATTTGAGAGACGCAACATCTATTGTAGAATATAAGTAGAACCAGTATTTATTTGTTAAATCAATATTTCTATTAGTTAAATATTTTTCAAATTTATTAATATATAATTAGCTGACTCAAACACATGCTACGGATACCTAAAAAACACCTGCATCTTGCTTGGCAATCGAATACTACTTACAGGATATATTTAGCTAGTTAAAAAGTACTGGCATTACCAGCTAGCTATATTGCGATGCAAAAAACCATGCAGTGGCCACATACTTCACACGGAGGCTAGATATTAAGTAAGAAGAAAATATTATTTCATAAATTGGTTGACAATTTAAGTGTAGGTATTCAACTGACGCTTTTTGACACCGAGAACATACATAATATGATATTATATAACAATACACATTCTATTATCATATAAATTACACCAAAAATAAAATTGTGAATAAATAATCAGTTTCTATTCAAATACATGTACGGTTACGGTCAGTTTTGAAAAAAAACACGATGATTTATTATAAAGTTTAACTCAAAACCGGATCAATTCATTACAGCACCCTTGTACCAGATTAAAAAAAACATTTCCTCAACAATTCGATATCGGTTATTTCGAAGCCTGCCATTATTTGTGTTATAGGTACGAGGGACCGATTGAAAACAATAGCAAACCATAATCCCAGCCATTTGGGAGCTCTCTTTTGTCTTTGGTCAGTATTGCGTATTGCAATATATCATTGACGCACTTATTTACAGGAATTTTCGATATTGTGTTTTAGCTATCCTCCATTACATGTTGTTGTATTGAAAGGGTATCTCATACAACTATTAAAAAGCTATACTAAAATATAATATTAAGTAATAAAAATCATATCAATTATTTCTTATGTTGAAAGGAAAAAAAATTCACCTCGGTTTTCTTTGTCGTCTTTTTTTTCTATTCTCAAAAAACGACACGTATCCCTACACTATAGAATCTATTTCACGTATATCATTTAAGCTCATGTGCAAATTTTAAAATAAAAAAAAATATTATTGACAAAAATTACTTACAAAATTTTGATTTTTATATTTATATAAATGAATATACAAAAATTGTGCAGTATTCCTTCATCTTCTATACTACCAAAATAATACAATAGAGAATGAAGGTATATTAGAAGAACAAAGAAAAAATAAGTATCATAAAGAACCGATCCTCAAAACCATGATAAAAATAAATTTATATTTTTTAAATTGTTTGTTACTGCTAAAATTTAGAGCTATTTTTAATAATATGCATACAATCATATTGCAAATACTAAAGGATTGGCAGTAGAGATGACAAATATTGATAGAGATATGTTAGCAGCCAGGATATAATGCGATTTTTACTCTGTTTATCGATAAAAATGTTTGCAAAGCAATAAATATCCCATAAATCTAATAGTAGCCAATAAAACAGTATCTTGTTTGTAGAATCGTGATGGAAGAACAGAGTATGGACCATAAGCGTTCAAAGTATTTGAAGATATTTTTCATTGTCATATTTTATGGGTGTATTTTATTTACGATGAGTAGAACTAGAATGGAATAGAAAAAATACACATTTCATTCTGGGCCAGTAAACCACGGTAAAGTGATTTCTGGAAATGCAGACAACAAAGCGATTATTTCAGCCGAAATGATTTAGGAGAAGCAATAAAATGCTTTAATTTCGCATTTCTGAAAAAAAAAGAAATGGAGAACTATGGAATGTAGTTTAATTATTTCGCAATTTCAACAGCAATGAAATCTCATACCACTTATTATTTTTGTTCATTCAAACATTAAAAACATGTTTAGTTCCAATTTGTTTTAGCAAAAACGCGATAAATTTTATTAAATGTCATCTTCATTTTAAATTTTACTATTTATTTCACATACAATTTTTACTAAATTCGTCTGAAATTCGATTCTTACATCGGCCTTGTTAAAGCGCGTGTGTTGATGGAGTTCAATATATTTTGTTATAAAAACTTTGGTCTGTAAATTTTAATGTACAATAAATTCATAATTTTTTTCCCCTATCTAGAGCTTCATAATTTCTATTATAATTCAATAAGTACATATAGTAAGTGTTTTCCTAGTGTTCTTTTCATTTAGTTTGATTTCCTTTTTATTTCAATAATAAGTCATTCAATCCATAACAAAAAAAAAAATCATAGTATCATACTAACTAATACAAAATTATATCTTGCAGTTTCAAAGAGATTGACAACATTCAAAACAATTGGCTGATAAGTAATCTTTTTAATACCAATATGAATAAACAACTCTCTAAGATCACATTTCTGAAAAAAAATATATCAAACTAATAATAAAATAACACTCGATACACACATACGTCGGTGATTATATGCTTCAATTGATAAAAATTATTAATGATTATAAGCTTGACAGTAAATATTTTTTGTTGAATTAGTAGACTAACAAAATAGACGATGGACAGAGGGTCTTTTTAATTGACCGTTGTATTTGATGAATAAAAATCTAATCAGCTTGAAGAAGCTGTGGTTTGATTGACCTTATAAATTATATTTATTGACCGCATTGCACCTTGACATTTCAAGAATGGAAGGTAAATTTCAATCCATCTCAATAATAATTAATGGCTAATATTGATTGAATTTTTAATGGAAAGAAAAAAGGTGGAGTTACTTAAGCTCCGAATGACTCATTTATTCTGAGAAAACGAATTATGTCGGAACTGCTTTTGCTCGCCATTTTGTTTCCTTTAGAATACAAAAAATATGATATATTTAAGATAATAATTATAAACATTATATAATAAAATACGCTTCGAATGGTCGAGAGATAAGCGCTTTCTCCGTTGCCTAAATTGCGGATTCGGACCCTACAGCTACTGGGAATATAAAAAAAATCGAAATTGTTGAACCGGAAGTCAAACAATTTGCCAACAACCAATTAATACAACAAATTAATAAACATAAGTCTTTTATTGCGGTGATCTATACACTTGATTTTCTCGAATATACATTTTCTCTTCGTAGAATTTTATTATGCTTCAATTTTGGAACCCGCATTTTATGCTTACATAAAAGATAATAAACCCCACGAAATCTGTAAAAAACATTTACTGTTTACATAAAAATATGACTATTAAAATTATTTAAAAAATAGTAAAATAAAGTGTTTTAGAGATAGATCTGAAAAATATAAGTTTCAAAGCACGAAAAAAGCTGGATCTTAAATAATTATCGATACTAAAAGACATTACTTTTGTATTTTTTTTAGGTTCCAATAATTGAACGTAATAAAATTTCATATCTCAATGCAAAGTAGCATAGTTCAAATGGATTTGAAGATGATTATTATATTGAAAGTTTATTTTTCATATTTATCATGATGCGTATAAAAAAAATACATTTCAGAGAAATATACTTTTAACGTTAAACATATCCCATTGCAATAAAAAATGCTTCAAAAATATATTTAAATCTTTCATGCATAAATACATTTTTGAATATCACATAAAATATATTTCTCAGATATAAAATAATTTATTTCATATTATGTATAAGAAAATGATTTCTCTAATATTTATAGACGATACAGATCAACCTAACGATGAGTCTATTCTTTTCTCTCATGGGAAAAATCGGAATTGGATAGCAAATAATGCACAAAAAAATACATCAAAAATTACTTCATGTTACAGGTAAAATCAATTGTAAATCTGAGTTCACGAACACCCAGAATGGCATGAAATATAATATGTTGGCGTATGCAAGCAAGTGTTACGCAACTCTTTTGTCTAATTTAGAAATAATCTTCAACTCTAATATTTTTCTTGTAATAATAAATTATAGATTTGCGTCAAATACAATAAACCATTTTTTAATATTACAACAAGTCAAATACTGCTTACATTCGTATTTAGTAACGGAAAATAGACTAAATTTAAAAAATCTACTAAATAAAATGTTGATTGAGAATTTAGCCTTTTACGTCGTTTTTGATGAACATGGCAACAAATTGAAAAAAGTATTGTATATTAAATTTAAATGTACACTTCATTTATTGGCTTGTGCGTAAAAAATAAGCTAAGAAATAGAAAAAATAGCCGAGTTCCTGTGAAGTATGTTAGAATGCAATCCATTAAAACGAAGGTCCTTTATTAATATGATTAAAATATAATAGTTATAATATTGTTGTATCACGGTTTATTTTATAGATTTTATTAATTACTGTTTGAAAGCGATACGTGTTATTTCAAAAGTTTATCTTTATAAAATCAACATAAGGAAATATCTGTTTATAATTACCAGAATTATTTTAGGTGGTATCGACTATTTTTATTTTTAGGATAAAATTATGATCGACTCACCTTCACAAATATTTACTATTGAAACGAAATATCCGATCATTGAATTTGCGATTCTACTTTATCAATAGGCCGAGTAGTACGCGCTAGCCTTCGAACGGGTAAAACTCAGGCCACGCCCACCCGGAAAAACCCTCTCACCGGATGTCGGTGCGAAGCGGGTTGAATTGAAATTCAGGAGGGGTCATAAATAATAAAGTTAGCCCATATTTTCACCATGCAAGCCGTGAATTAGTAACCCGAGGCACGGACCCTGTGGTCAAGGTTTATGAAGTTCTTCCTCAAGATTGCCCATAAGAATAATCTAGGAATATGAATGTAATTTTTCCCATAGTGGTAATTATAACCGCTAAGCCTGAGAATACATTTTAAATAAATTATTTTACAATAAAGCTAGAAAAAAATCGATGAAACCTAATTTTAATACTTCCACAATAAGTTAATGTTTTTAATAAATAATTTAACATACTGATTTACTATAGGTCACGCATGTACAATTATTTAGACGAATTGGTCCATTATCAATGTTAAACACTAGTTTTTTAGTATAATTAAGCTAATTTTGTCAAAGCTCTTTTCCACCCATTCTTTAAAACAGTCCAACGTTCTACGATTTAATAATATTTGCGGAGAATGTTTGGTGGGACTACATATAATTGGCACGTCTGGGAAAGTTGTAGGGGAAAACAAGATTTTTTATACATATTTTTTTTATTTATGCGTAGTATGATACTCAGTGAACATCAGATACATTACTTTATCCAGTTTAACCAGTCACTTCTTTATAATCGACAAATTGATTGTAGTTTTCATTCTACAGTTTGAGGATACGAAAAAATATAAGTTTCTATAACACCAAACTGAACAATGTCGACCAAAAATTATAGATAATTGAGCTAAGTTATCTTCACATTGATGATTTTTTTATTGATTCTAAGTAAAGATTGTGAGTAAAACCTGAAAACTATGCTTCGTCTTTGGCAGAAGACTCTTTTTATCAAAACTCTACGTCTGAAGATCTGTAACAAATTATTAGCCTATTACCGAGCACAACATGTACTTGAAACGTACCACTATGATGAATTTTAAATTCGCAGAAAGTTATGAAGCACAGTATTTTATACTTATTTTAGTTAGGAATATAAAATAGATAATTTGAAATAACAAACTATAAATTATCTCGATAAAAATGTCTTGATGTATGATTCTAATTCAGATGCGGAATAATTTTGCATAACGTTTACAAAATAATTACAATATCTAAGCCATAACTTTATTTTTCTTAAATATATTTCTGTGTAGAAAATATTTTTGTAATATAAATACTGTTGTCTATTTGTGTCTAATATACACATCGAATTTGCAGAAAATTAGCATCTGCTGGCTGATTTTCTTTTGTATGCGTTCAATCAATTATTCACAGATGCTAAATTATTTATCTGCTTAAATTCGCAACACCTGCTTAAAGCAAATCTAAAATGACCCAGTTGCAAGAGACAATACGTATTCAAACAAGCTTCCAATTTAATATGTATTGTAAGTAGTGACATTAAAAAGCGTTCTATAAATAACAAAACAATTGTGTCAGGTTACAAATGTATTTGTTCGTAGAATGTATTTTTGTAAGTGAGAGTATTTTTTTAAACAATACTGTGAGAGCTTTCAGCATCAAATAATTTGTATGCAAGTTTACAATTGAAAATGCTTTCAAATTAAAAATGCGACATTTCTTATTCTAACTCAGTATTAGTACTGTATTATTTACTTGATGACAAGCTTAAAAGATACAATTGACAGATTCAGTAAATACTAATACGTATAAGATAGAAATGAGAAAAATTTCATTATAAAATATTTACTATGTTTTTATATTATAGATCAATAAAATTTGTACTTTAATTTGACATACTGTTCAATAATTAAGTAATAAAATTCCCTTTTCTTCTGAACCTTACTTAAAACATAAGTTTTATAGAAAAAAAGATAGGAGTATTTATTTAATTAGATTAATTCAAAATAAATTCAGTTTTTTATTCATTAAAATTATAATTGTATTAATATTTATTAAAATGTAAGTAGTTGCTTCGGTTAAAATGAGTATAAGCTTAGCTTTATGTATGCATTAATTAATTATTTCCATGTCTTAATACAGAAATTCACAAGTTAAATGAGCGTTCAGCTAACTCCGGGCAGTTTTCAAAGTGATTTAACACTACGTCACAATTAATAGTTCGAAAACCACCAAACTAGAGTGAAACATAAAGCGACCAACTAAACACGTCATGCGTAAAGGCATCTGCTATGTGACACTGAGGTATTTTGCCCTTTCAAATTCGTGGACAGTTTCCTAAAACTAAATGTATCGGGGGATTAGCATTACTCATATCTAATTTCTCTCTAAATAGATCGTACTTACCAACACAGAATCTAACGAACACGGTATACAATAAATGACAGAGTAAAAAAATATTTTGAATTTTCCACCCTTCAGATTTCATGCCATTAACTTAAATATATTAAATTTCAGCTTTATCAAAATTTATCCGACCGAATTTAATATGTAGGATATATAATATTTGAGAAGATTATGTCGGAAAAGTAAATTCACTTTTATTTGAGTATTATGAAATTTATTTTTGTACTGAATTATTATAAATATTTGTCAATATATATACTGAACATAAAGATAATATAAAGATAAAGATATCTAACAACACACAGTGATACAATTAAAATTCTAAAATCTTTATCAAAACGTGCATAATTTAATTCCACACAAATTAACTTTTCTTATTCTTAATTGTAAACCAGTGTTGTCAAAACATAAAAAAGACATGATTTTAACAATAAATAAGAAGTACACCGTAAAATGTTAAAAAAATGATATTATATTACGGTTTATGCATATAGGTTCCGAGAAATTTATTAAGTTAGTAAACATTAACCCTGATACATTTCAGTGTAGTTTTGGGTACTTTGAAAATCAAATATTTAGTCTTACCTAGGTGTTTTAACCTATTGGTAGCCAACCGACAGTATACAGCTAGTATTTTTACTATAAAATATATTATATAATAATAAAACTATCCAGTAGTAAAAACTTTTTTTTTTACTTGATACATCTATATATATGATAAAGCCTTTAATCCAGGTGTAAAAACTGTATGTATCGCGTTAAGCAATTTCATTGTCAATAGTTTATTGCGTTATTTAATCGTAAATTAAAATTAATAGTTAACATTGTAGTCGTATAAAAATATAACGAAAAAGTAAACTGATATAATAAATATATAATATTTACAAAATTATACATTATACAAATATTCATTGACTATTTCCGCATTTTGAAATTCGATTTTTCTTATTATGGCGTCGTTCCGTTTATCAATCAATCTTTTGCGTTTTTACTGGCAACATTTATTATTGAAGAATCTCAAATGACATAGAAATAGCTTTTAAAAATATATTGATTTACTCTATTAATAAGTTTTACTTGTATTTGCCCACAGCTGATAAGGGCAAACTATTAAAGTTCTGAGATTTATTTAATTCTACAACATTTTTAATTTGTATATAAATGTGATTCCATATTCTGTGTAAAATGTGTCAAGACAACACTTTATATTGTGAAGATCTATTTGTTTGCGTGTAGACATGTTTAAAAAAGGTGATATATTCTATTTGCTGCTGTTTAATACAAGTGACATAAAAAAAGTATAAAAAGATTTTTGCTTTTTTAACTTGTATTACGTCTCGAGACTCAACCATGATTTTATTATTAGTACGTATTTAAAAGGCGTGTTTTTTTCTTGTCGACAAAGAAATTTATTGCACTCGTATCAAAACGAATTACTTTAAAGGAGTTGAATGCGTCAAGACACGCTATCCTATCACGCCACTCAACGAAGTCTGAAGATTTAATATTTAAGGGGTGGTTATAGAGTGGCGGGCTAAAAAGTTTTCCATCTTGACCTTTCCAAGTAAAGCAGTAACCTTCCTCAGATAGTAATTAATTAGCCTATCTACACACTTGTTTGAAAATGAGCCTCTGTGCGATCAGGTGTTTGCCGTAAACTTTTCTGACATGCAAATTTTCTCACACACCTTACCATTACCTAAACAAACTACAGAATCTACGAATTTTACCGTCTCAACAGGTTATATCGTGCCTTTCACCATTTATTTAAAGTGACCGCTATTTAAATAAATGATTATTTTACAAGCGTAGCCTTTATACTACAACGGTGCGTTATTTTGTAGTTTTATATTTTGAGGTAAACAAAATATTTAAATGTTCATTTCCTCATAATAAAATACAATTCATACGTTATTGAATTCTGTTTTCGTTAAAAAAGTAATAATTATTTTCAGAGAATAAAATACGAATACGATATTTACTATAAACTAGAAAAGCCTCTGCAATTCCGAAATTAATCAAATGATACCTACTTACCTACCCGAGCGTTATAAACTATATTGTATTCCTTTAATTATGTTTTCACCATCTCGCTCGCGTTTTAATAAGACGTTTTACTCGCTACTAGCAGATTTTGGTTTATAGTTATTCTGTATCATTTTACGTGTTTCTTATTACATTATTATGATAAATATTCGATTTGTTTTTTTTTTTGCCAAAATTGACGTTTTTGTAAAAAACGTTATTTATCGACAGAAATGATAAGTAAGTAACATATATAATTAAAATTAAAGTGCCTAAAATATTAAAATATATTGATTTAGTGAGATTAGGATACAAATATGGAATCGAAAAGAATCGCTTTTTGGAAATATTTGCCTTTTAAAATCAACTCTCATTGTACTATGAAAAATAGAATGTTCGGTTTGTCTGTCTGCATACTACTCAATTTTTGTGCATTGAGAAAAATAAAATATTGCATAGGAGTTGTGAAGTATTCCAAAAGCTTTTATTTAAACGGAAATTTGTAGAAGCTCCGTATTAGCATTTCATTAGCATTGTTCTGCGAAGCAAACCGGACGCGAGCGTGCAAGTATAGTGACTATGAAAATGTAGGCAACCAACGATACCATGCAAGTACAGTTTGCAAAGCTTGCTCGGAAAGTTACGTCTTGGTATGGCCCACTTTTACGAATGCTTTTCCATATGAAGCAGTAGCATTATTATGTTGATAGCACTGCCGCGTTTCAATTTCGAGATTAAAATTTTACTTCGTCTTGAAGGTATTTTTAATAATATGTAACAAAGTTTTAGACTTGTAGTTTTATTTTACCAAAATTTTCGTGTCAGTAAATTTGTTTTTTACTAAAATAATACACAACCACACAAATAACGTAATATCGATACACATTTCGTGTTCATACTAAGAAAATACAGGTAGAATACTAAATAGGTAGTTATTTTGGTGTATAAATATAGAAACATTAAAACAGGCAAATGCTCGTTGTACATGGGGATACTAAACTTCTAAAACAATACACATTTCGTCTTTCCGTATATTAGTATAACTATCATGTATTGTACAACAGAGCTTCGAAGAACTTTGCGCTCCCTTATATAGTAATTATATTAGTACGTCGATCGATTGTGGGTGGGGGCGGCTGTCTGAGGGCGGCAAAACAAGTAAGACCCCACAATTACCATAGCGTTGTGGCTGAAGGGCGGAATACTGTAATGAAGACCTTGTATGTTGGCCGTCAAACGATTTAATAGGGCATTGATAGTCAACGTTGTTTCGTGCAGTCGGGTCAACTAATCAATGCACCCTCAGGGTTATCATTAATTAACTAATGTACACTTCTCGGTTAAGGTTTCTCTTTAATTAATTATATTACTTGAAAATTGTTTTACTATACAGATTAATAAGGTATTGTTGATAGTTATTTCTATTTTAATATCAAAATCGAGACACTGATCATAAATGTTTCTATGAGGTTGAATATATAATCAACTACTGGAGATATGTTAGTCAATTAGATTTACCGATAAAAGTTACGTATTACCTACTAAAAACTATGTTGTAAAATATAAAATAGAATTTTATTGAACAAAAATATATATTTTTATGATACCAGTAAGCTAAACAACATTCTTTGCAACTTTGATAGCGGAGATTTCATAAGATCCATATTCAAAGCTCACTTATCTACTTTTTGTCGTATGCTAATTCTTTATTCGTTTCCTATTATTTTACGATATATTATAAATATGTCTTTCTTTTAGTAAAAACATATTACTAGAATTTATTTGGACAATATTTTATTTATTGTCACTGAAATGATTTATAAATTGAAAACACGTTTTTTTCCTTACAAACTTTTAAAAACAAAAATTTACATAAATGAAGTAATTAATCCGTAAAAAATGATGATAATGAGGTACAATTTATTCATGTTATTTAATCATATCAATATGTATATTCAATATTAGATTTGAAGACCACTTGGTGACTGACAACACTTATAAGCGTAAAATAATCACGAATTCATTTAATGATGATTATCGGATATTTATTGGTGCACTAAAGAATATGTCTTATATTTTCAATAAAATATAACAGTTACCCTTTTTATTATATTTAATTCACACTGTATATATCATCACCGATTAATATTAATTTTTAATCACTGTAAATTATATTATGCAAACATATGAATATTTTTACGGCAAAAAGATTTTTTTGAAACGGTGTATGCATATATTGAACCTACCATTATACATACAAGGCGCATGAGTCAACTTTTTCAAGACTATTTTAATGAGTGAAAATATTATGAAGCTTATGCAGACCGTAAAAATAATGAGTTTGTCTATCTTTAAAATACAAATCATACATCAGTGTGCTAAATATTAATTTAAATATTCATAAATGTGAACATGAAAAAATAAAACACGTTGTATTGGAAAATACATATAAGTTACTATAGTTAAATATAATCATGTTGCCGCGTTCCATAAATATATACAATACTACACATTTATTGTATTCTGTTACATAAAATTATGATAAATGTATGTGTAAAAAATATTATTACGTGGTGTAATTGGTAGGCATCTAAAATTTGAGGAATTAAAACATACGTAAAAGTTGAAAAAAAGGAATTACATAGAATTTACTCGGACAATAGAGGTTTTTTAATAAAGTAGTGAGTGAAAAAAGAAAATTTAAGCCGTAAAAGAAATTTTTCCGATGATAAATAGTTCAAGTTTATAATTTTGTTGTTTTTTTACAATAGGACGTGAGATGGAATCGCGAGATGGTTTCTTTTTAGTCCGATTTAATTAGAACCGCGAAACAATTTGAGGCTCTCAATAAAATTGCGCCGTCTATCAAAGTCAGCTTAAGTGAAACAGTAATTAAATGTGATTAATAACATGGGGAACCGCGTTTCAGTTTTAATCGCCGAATTGCCTTTGTCAGTAATATCAGAATTGTGATACACTCTCCAGTAGTTTGTTTTGAAAAACAAAAATACTCTAAATATTGTAACAATAATATTTTTTACGACCGTTCTCGACAAACTCAAAAACTCATGTTTCTCGTTTACATCAAATTAGTAAACATTTCAGAAAAATCGTAAATGAGAAATATTAAAACATGTAATTCAAAACTTCAAAAGAATCATCAACAGTAAAAATATTCAATATTTTTGACTGATGGTGCTTGATGGAAATTGATTATATGTGATATGGAAGTTTACCAGTCTTAAATAATTTAGAATGTAAAAGTATTTGAATGGGCGGTGAACGAACATACAACATACTACTACTACTAGTATGTTCGCTCACCGCCCACATATAACGTAGCCTGAAGATGCCGAAAGGCGAAA